>JBBBVU010000010.1:20858836-20871330 GCA_037177055.1 Atherinosoma microstoma
CATGTAGTGTCAAAGCGCTTTGAGTGGTCACTTGACTAGAAAAGCGCTATACAAGTACAGTCCATTTACCATTTAAACCATGAATTCTCTAAAATATAGTTGTAAACAACACTTTCACTGTACTGTATTCAGGGCTGTGAACAAAATCCTGATTCTTACCTCAATGTCCATAGTCACATTTAGGGCAGCAGAAGTCTTTAGAGATAAGAAAAAAAAAAAAAGTAAAAAGATGAGAAAAATAGTTTTAGTTTAACCTCATTGATAAGATATACAAACATGCAGACACAACAACTCACAGCAACATGTTTTACTGATCATATCATGTTACCCACAAAATATGTGAAGCTCAGTGGTGATGTTACCTGATTTAAATAAGGGAATGACATATCTCCCATAATATCTATGGCCTAGAGCTTTATATTTGTAATTTCCCACTAGCATTAATAAAGTTTTTCTCATTTAATTTCATTTGGGAATGATTATTTTCAACATGCCAACATATTCAGCCAACCCTGTATTTACTATTATAAATGTCAACATCTCCGATTTTCTTCAACAGATTCCCCGTCTTGTCCAATGGGGTAATTCCAGAAAAATAAGTATTTTGGCACACTTTGCACAAAAGTGATCTTTTTCCAAGTGAAAAGATGCAAAACCAAACCCTTTTTATACCAATAAACCAAAAAAAAAAGAAAGAAGAGAAGAACAGTGTATTTGACCTCTGGCATCATTCAATATCATTAGCATACACTTTATGGGAAGTTTTCCTGATATTTTTTCCATTTACTTGAATCTTAAAGCTGGGAACAGATCATCTTTAGTTTAACTGTGCACTTGAGGTTGAGTATTAATTTTCTACTCTCCGTGTACCTGTGCATCTGCAGCCTGTTTAGCAGCCGCCTCTCTCTGCTTGGCTTCTTCTCTCTCTTTAATAGCCTTTTCTTTAGCAGCTAGCCTCTGTTGTTCCTCCTAGTGGGGGAAAGGGAATAAAATATAGAAATAAAACAAGGAAAAAAAAAAAAAACACATCAAGGAAATGCCTGTCCTAATACCACCAGTCAGTTGGGCTGCTGGTCTCCCTGCCAACGTCTTTTTATGGCTGGTTATAAATTATTGCTATAAATGGTGTGTATGACTATAAATAATGCAGGTAAAAGCATTTGTCTTGCAAGTGGAGAAGCAGATTGGTTCTGGTACCAACCATGCAGGTGTTGAAATTTTATATCCTCCTGACCTAATGTTACTACAATCTTCCTTTTAATTTAGACTGATGTTTCAAAACATTTTGGTCACAAATTTTAATTTCTTACCAGTTTTCTTTTTTCCTCAAGTGCCTTTCTTTTCGCCTCCAGCTCCCGCATCTCTTTCTCTCTTGCTGCTCTCTCCAGTTCACGTTGCAGAGCAAGAGCTTTCTCTCTCTCCGCTCGCTCCCTATTTCAGAGAAAAGATACAAAGCAAACTTAAATACTGACTTAAACAGTAACCAATTTTGATGGTTACCACATTCGATTTTCACGCTTGACAAAGTTGGCAACTGTCAGACGCAGTTTCACCGTGTTATGAGGCTTTGATTTTACAGTCTGCAAAAGGCTGTGACAGTGTTAGTGATTTAACAGGCTTCTTTTAGAGGACCAGCTTAAATCAAATTTTATTGATAAAGCGCTGTTTATGCCACAAAGCAACACAAAGTACTTTGCATCATAAAACAATTTATGCATATTTCATTCAAATTGGGCTAGACTACCATGTTGACTGACTACTACATGCTTTTACAAAGTTGGGCTTGGATCAGACTGACACAATGTTATTATAATTCTGTATTTTTGTGCAGCGTCACATAAACATGATGTCTTTTCAAGGCAAGTATTTTTGTATAGCACATTTCATGTACAAGTCAATTCAAGGTGCTTTGCATAAAAGATTAGCAGCATTAAACTGCTAATGTTTGTAAGACATATTTATCCATTCATCCACTTTCTATACCGCTTCATTTAGGGTCATGGGGGGTTGGAGCTTAACCCAGCTGCTATCAGGTGAGGGGCAAAGACGGATAATTGGATAGCAATGCTAATTCTAGCTTAAAAATTTTTTAATCACTACCCTTTTTTCCCTTTACATTGTCTTTTTTCCTTTAAAAAACAAACAAACAAAAAAGAAAAAACATCCAACACTGACCTTTCAGCAGCAGCCTGTCGTTCTCTCTCCAGCTCCCTCTCACGCTGTTCCTGCTCCCGCTTCAGTTCCAGAGCTTTGCGAGCTTGCTGTTCCTCTTCCTCGGCCTTCTTCTTAGCCAGCAACTCCTGCTGTTGTTTCTCTTCCTCCTGAAAGTAAAAAAAAAAAAAAAGGCACACACACCACATCAGACACAGATTCTTAACTTTACTCCGAAACTCTTCTGACTGAATATGAAAACAATGTTTTCATCTTCTCATGTGGCCAAGAGTTACATTTCACTTATCCTTCAAACACAGGCAACACAAGCATTTTGTAAAATGAGGGTTTTATTTTAAACACTTTGGCTGGTAAAAACTATCCTATATCTGTACTTTACATTCATAGAAATGTGTTGAACAGATGCACCGACAAAAATACAACTTAGATGAAACACAAACATCATGTACCTGCTGAAGCTTCTTCTTTTTAGCTTCTTCTTCCAACTTCCTCTTCAGTTCCAGCTCTTCTTGACGCTTCATGGCCACCTTTTTCTTGGCCTTCTCCTCAGCCTGACGCTGAAGGTGGCAGAACAATCAAACATCTGACAAAAACGAGTCTTAAGGTCAACATGCAAATTCAAAGCCACCAAACCTGCTGGTTACCTTATCATTTTTCTCATCAATCTGAGCCATCTTTTGCTCGATCTTCTTCTTCTTTTCTTCTTCCCTCTGCTCCTCCTTTACTTTAGCCTCAAACACTCTTCGTATCCTCTCATCCCTCCTCCTGGAGCGCAAATGTTCCAATGAAAATATTAACAAGTAAAAATTAAGAACTCATGCGATCATTCGTCATAAAAACTCTTGAAGATGCAAAGTGCTCACCTTTTAAGCTCTTCCTGTTTCTTCTTTTTCTCTTCCTCCATTTTCCTCATCCTCTCCTCCTCTTGCTCCCGTTTCTTCTTAAGCGCTTCCAGTTTGAGAAGCTCTTTGGTCTGAGAAAAGAGAAAACAAGGAGAGAATGAGGTAAAACTTGTTTCTGTCATGAACACAGTTAATGCAAAGATGAAGCTGTGTTAAATATGGTGAACATGAAAATAATTCAAAGTGGAGTGCATTAATGAGGGGGGAAAAACAGCTGCAAAAATAAACCAAAGTAGTGTGGAGATGTGGCTAAATGAGTTTTATGTCAATCTCTACAGGTGCTGTAGGAGTAAGCTAAAAGAAAAATCTGGCACAACACATTTCTACATAGTCTAACAAAGGATTACAACAAACTAACAACTTTACAGCAGACTCTGAACACGGCAAGAGTTTACAATTTATTATAATGAGTGATGCTTTGCAGGATGTCAGCTAAACTGTTAAACAGCATCTTTTACATGTATCAAAAAAGTAATGTTCAACAAAACCAAGAGAGAACAAAGAAATGCATCACTACAGTGTTTAAAAGCCGAGAGTGGCTGTAATTTATTTTGGAATATAAATCGAGCCTTCAGAACAATGACAACACCCAGAGTGAGATTCAAGATAAGTTTGCCTTTTTTTTTTTTTAAAAAAGAAAAAAAAAAACTTCTGAAAAAGTAAAATAAGTTAGTAAAGCGGTGACTGGCTAGATGAGAAACCAAAACAGAAAATGGAAAAATAAAAGCAATGAAGAAGTCTGGTTCATGTCTACAGCAGCCCCTTCCACACATGAACCATGTACAATAATGTTGTTCATAGAATTCCACCTTCTATGCTTTATTTCTTGTAAGAGAGCAGATTTAGATTTTACATTTAAGTAACTTCCCCAGTTATGTAGTCCTTTTGTTTTTTTACTACATCACTTTTTTTTTTTAAATAGAGACTCTTCTAAACTGCATTGTAGTTAACCTGTGGCAGTGGGAAAGGGGCTTATCTAGAGTTTGCACCAAGTGACATTTAATCCAGTCACAGAGTGGAATTATTAGACACCAACAAATTCCCACACACATGTAGTGCCTCAACATTACACTTACCACAATACCACTGCTACTCTGAGGAGGGACAAACACATTAAAAATAATTTTAAAAAGAGTTACATAATCCAATTATTGGGCCAAAATATGACCCCATCATATTATAATGGAAAATACATGTTAAAGCCAACAATTCCCAATCAATTTGTGACATTATGTTAGTGTTGTTGAAAGTTAGAGTAGATGGACCTTTGGACTGAGGAACTTTCATGGTTAGTTTAACTGTTGGAAAAAGTTAGCAGCTCCGTGGAGAGTATCATGTTCTTCCATCTGTACATAATAAGCTGCCTGAACGAGCGGTGGTAGTTAGAAGCCACTTGACTCTGATTGTATTACAACGTAACCATGCCAACTTTCACAAAGATAGCAAGTAGTTTTGCGTTGGTTTTAAAATCAAGCTAATCCCAGTTATGTGATTTTGCATCATTTCAAACAACCAATGCTGCCATGACTGATGCTCCTCTTGGAGGTGAGCAGTTGCTGCATGTACACTTTTTACCATTTCACCCAACTCAATACCAATTAAAGGTGTTTACACTCAAAAGCAGCGATGGCATTTTGTTTTTCTTCTTCCAGTTTTATTGCAAAAAAGGTGGCTTTTGTACAAAGCCGTTTACAAAGATAATGAAAATACAGATATCTATATTCCTCTAAAACTTGCAACCAAGTATTAATGGGATATTTCGAAATTTTAGTGGAATAATTAATGTCCATGTAAACATAATGTTGTTAGCTTGCGTCGTGTTCAGGGTGTCACTTACTCTAGGATCAAGTTTCAGAGGAGTGGTGTGCTTGATGAAGGATTTGATAACAGCAGTCCGGCCGAGAGAGTTTGGAGTCATCATCAGCATCTGATTCTTCTGCACGGTGTGGAGAAACGATTTCATGCTGGGCTTCATTGCCTACGCATGAAGAAAGCAAATGTTTGAAAAACAAGAAGGGAAGTCCAATCAGTTTCTCCATATTCTTTTTTCTTAACACAAAGAAGTTTTTTCCTATCTTACACTATGGCTTTTCTTGGGAGGAGAAAACCGCTTTGTGGGACTGTCCTCTACAGTATCTGGACTTTTGCGTTTAGTGCTGCGGCTTGATTTAAACATAGGGGGAAAAAGGGAAAAGACATGAAACACACTGTTTAATTCCAGACATCTTAAAGTACAGTAGCATTTAGACAAAAATTGATCTTTTGAGAGTATGAAACTCAGAACAACAGCTTGTCACAATATAATGCAGCCCGTACACACCTTCGAACAGCCTGGGATGTCCGTTTATCCATGGCAACTATAAGACAAATGGTTGCATTCGTTAAAAAGCCAAATAAAAAGCAGGAATAATGAAAAATTTTAAAAATCCCAAACCTGTTCTTTTGGCAGGAGTGCTCGCTTTTGGCTGAGTAGAAAAAAATGCAGGGGGCGCCAGCTTGGGAGAGTTTGCAGCCACAGAACGAGTGATCCGCTTAACAGATTCATGTATTTGTCCATTTGTTTGGAGCTGGATTGATTTAAGAAAGGAAAAGAATAAAAAAAACTAAACAAAAAGGTAATATACAAACAGCTTATCAATAACCAAACCACTCAATTAAAAATGATTACTTTTGAGGCATTTAATAGTTAAAAGGGAAATGTCATTACCTCAGCTGGTTCCTTTGATTTTTGAGGTGCAGCATTATCCTGTGTGTGTGCAGGTACGTCCTCCATTATTCTGTGGCAGTGAGTGAACACAGGTGAGAACCAAAACATTATCCAAGCGTTGAAGTGTTGTATGAATATATGTAAAAAATGCAACCAACCAAATCCTGACCAAGAATAACATTCAAAACCCAGAGTTATGCCAAAAAAAAATTGTTAACAAATTGGGTGAAAAGTCTAAAACACAGAATGTGTTATAATCAAGGATTTTGTGCAACTGGTAGTTGTTTAGATTAATTCTCTGTCCCACATAGCTTCACTGACTTTCACAAAAAATATATATATAAAAAAGGCAACATTTCTAATGACTGACAATTATTCACTCCAAAACATGTATGGGCCCCTCTTGTAATGGAAACACATAAAAAGCGTACTCTACTGTACAGTAGCGCTCAGTGGAAATGGAGCATAATAGCCAAGTTGATTTTTTTTAAAAAGGTATTTAGGTATGTGTGGAAATATGAGCGACTGTCTATTTTGGAACATGTCAGCCCTTTATGTTTACTCACGCTTCTTCATCCTCCTCATGTGCAGTGTCCATACTAGAGTCATCTGCTACACAGACACACAAAGAGACAAAATTCAAAAAGTTTTCAGAACAATCCAAGAGAGAAAGTATTCTGAAAAGTAAGTTCAGCATTTAGCATAATTTTTTTCCTTTAGTTTATCCCTTACCATCACAGTTGCTGCTGTTTGTTGAGTTGCCCATGCGATTTGCCTTCTTCTTCAGCATAGAACGGCGTGAGGTGCGGCGAACAGACTCCTGTGTCATACTGTGCCGGAGACCAGCCAGCGAGTGACGTAGTTTAAGGGAGTACCGAACAGAGCTCTGCTTTGAGCTTTCAGTACTTTCTGCTATTGCAATCTTCGTAGCTGTACGTCCAGGGGAAGAATCTGGGGTCTTGGCAAACTCGGCAGACCTGCGCTCTTCAGACGAGATGCTGACAACCACCTCAGGTGCGGGTATCTTAGGTGGACACTGGACAGCACTTTGTACATCATCAGGTTTAACTTTAGCATCTTTTTCCTTGTTATTCTTTCCCACCTCTTCTTCCTCTACCAGCTCAGGCTTCTTATTCTCCACCTCTTCAGTTCTTGTGCAGCTGCGGGGAGGTGATTGGCTCCCAACCTCTGCCACCTCTGGCTTTATCTGTTTGTTTTTGCGGGTGGTGCGTTTCGGCTGTGTCGTGATGCTGGCTTCAGAGCTGGAAGCCTCAGCGATTTGCTCTTCTTCAGAAATCAAGTTCAAGGATTTCACAGAGGAGCCACGAAGATTACTGCGCCTTCCCTTTGAAAATCTATACATTATGGATAAAAAAAACATATAGTTAAGAAAAAAGAAAAGAAAAAGTTTTACAATTAATTTAGGGTAATTAAAGCAACAAACCTGCGTCTTGCTTGATTTTCTTCTTGACGCCCTGAAGACACACGCTTCCTACGACTGTTTTTTTTCTGTGATGGAGTTTTTGGCATCAACTCCGGTTCAGCATTAAAATCTCTGAATAAAAAGAAGAAAAAAAGGGAAAAAAAACATTTTTCTTTAAAAGGCAGTAACACAAAAGAGATAGACAAAACAGATTTCTTCAAATGAAAACGGATGAAAGAAAGGTGCCATGGAAAACTTTATTCAAGCCAACCTTGAGAACATGCGATTAGCTTCTTGCTGAATCTCCTCAAGCCAAACCATGTGGACCTCATCGATCTCACTGATGAACTCCTTTGCTTTGCGATCAAACATCTGCATGAGGGAGTGTACTGACACCAAAACCGAGCTCATGGTGGCGGCCTGAGGGATAAATTCAACAATTAAACTCAGGAAAGCTGGAAAAGACTTGCCATAACATGTAAGGTGAGTCATTCCTTATGTTTATCATCAATACTCAACTAGATTTTTTTAGACTCTGTTGCATGTTTTGACAGTGTCCTCCTGTCCTTAAGTGCAAAATACCTGTTCTTACTTCCATCTATCCAGCATTTGCTCTGCTCTATAAAAGTTTTGTTTAATGTCCTTCTGATAATGTCTTTATAATGTGTGCATCAAAAATTTACAGTCTTTATTTCTGATGACAAGTAATGTTTTATTCTAATTAAAGTAAAAAAAAAAGCTCTATTTAACCTGTAAAAAAAATCCCAAATAATACAAAATTACTTTTTTTAGTGTACAAAAATATTGTTTTCTCCACTGAAAAAAAGAGTCCTTGTTCCTTTTACCTGGAATAAGTTAAACTGAATTATTGGTTATGTACACAAACAATGTGTACTAAATGTGTAATATCAGGTTTTGTTGAAAACGGGTCAGATTTTAAAGAGACCAGTTCTAAAGAGATATCGTTTCATGTCAATATTGAAAACAAAAAATCAGCAAAAAAAAATAAACTGATATTAAATCATAACCCATGCTAATTTAAAGCATGGTTTACACAATTGGACAGCTAAGTAGAAAAACAAAAGAGAAAGGGGAAAACGTTTAAACAGTTAAGAAGAATTGATGTCATCCATGTGTTGCATGGTTATGTGTACTGATCCATCGTGTGCCGTTTTTGCTGGCCAAATGTCATTCATTTGACATGTCTACTTGAAAGTAATGTAGTCGATGGTGTCATGTTCGTTGTTTTGGTTGATTGAAACATTACAGCAGCACAGATATACTGTGATATAGTTAAAATGAATTTTGAACTTAAATTCCCCGAGCTTTGGGGTAACGAAGTGTGCAAAGTGAACGTAGGGAAGAAAACGTTTCTTGAGTAGCATGCTAGCTTAGCCAGGAAAAGAAAGAAATGTCGACAAAAAAACGTTAAATATTTAACAATAAGAACCTCAGAAGGTCTCAAATAACATATAACTTAAGTTATGATAGTTTGGTTCAATAGAGATGAAGATTACTATCTTATACAGCTGATCAACTATGTTTAAAATGGCAAACGTTAAAATGTTAGCCTGCTAAGTTTTATCATCAAAGCTAATGTTGTCAAAGAAGATAAAATATTTACCTTTGTTACCCGAGTCGCTGAAAAAGATATAAAATGGTCGCTCCTCCGTGGATTTAAAAAGCTAAATCAATCGCATTCTTGCGTTAAATAAATACCCTAAAATAAGTGAATTCCCACTTTTATGTGTAAATCCCTGACTACATGCACGTCCCGAACGACAACAGCGATCCTCCCCAGTAACCCGCTGAAACCGTTTATAACTTGTTCAAACCTCACCAGCCAATCCTGAAGCGCTACGACAATAGAAGCTGTTCGATTTGTAAACGGAGACATCCGGAAAGGCGGAGCTTAATTTGGAAACAATAGTGACAAATGGTGCGGGGTTGCGGAAACCGAGGAGTTGCGGAGGCAAAATGTATAAACCCAACTGAAGTTGAGGGCGGAGTTACTGCGTCACCAAGATTTAAATCAGCCAATCTGTATCAGCGATGATTTGTTCCGCTCCGCCCACGAAACCCAAACAAATGCAAACTGCACCCTTCGTCAACTCAGGTTGTTTTTAAATGTGCCTTACAAACAAAGTTGACTTGAAAAAAACAGGTTGACATTATTTTAAGCAAACATACTTTTTTCCTTGACGCTCCATTCTTACAGGTATAAACCGAGGGTTCCTAAAAGGTATGGAAACGGTTTAAAAAAAGATTAGACTTTATGAAATCCCCCCCCCCCCCCGAAAAACATAAACCAACACCCCCCAAAAATCATGAACTTGTTTGAGTGAGAATGGCCCATTGTGCCCAGTGGTATGAAGTCAGGTCCAGTGAATTAACACAGTAGTAGAAAGGCACTTTTTTAATATATATATATATATAATTTTATTTTGTATTTTTTTTTATTTTTACATTACCTTTTTATCAAACCAAAACAAGCAGTTACATTCTTTTTTGTTGCCCCCACTCTGCAAGCTAAGGTAGGTGAAGTCAGAAACTATAAGTCATATTGCCCTTTTATTGGATTCATACATTTATCCATGTTTCTTTATAGAAATGATAACATAGAAAAAACAGTACTTTGAAATATAAAAATAACTTGAATAACATGTTTTTGGTTCTTAATAAGGAATATTGATGGTCCTGTTTCAGAGAGGCCAGCAGTAGGATGTGGAATCCACTTTACATACACAAGCAGGCTCTCGAGGAAATGTCACTGGCTGTCCTGAAATGACAGTTAGGGTTGGTTCAAGGTTATGCAAGTGTGTTACTTCATTACAAGCATATTTTACTTTTTTTTTTAAAACAGAGACTGAATTACTTTAATTATTTGTCATGCAAAGTAGGAATTTTATATACAACAATTACCATTCATGTTCAACCCTACATAGCATAAATAAGCATTACTGCTGTATTTGCACTTCTTTCAATGTTACCTGGTGTGAGAGGGATTTTAACCCCTGATGCCTTCAGGACAACTTGTAGATTAGAGATATTAGTGTTGCCACCACTGCCTGCATGTTCCCTTAGGATGATGCACACTTCATTTTTCCTGAGCAGCCAGTCCATCTGACTTCCCAGGTAGTTCACACCACGAACACAAAGCTCACAGATGTCATCGGGAAGCAGAGGGGAAAAGGCCAGGCAATCCTTCTGAATTCTAGGAAGAAAAACATCATATGTAAGGCGTATTAATCACAGTGTACTTGTTGTGGACTGTACGTATTTACATGCTTTTGCACTGAGTCTGTTTGGAGGATTGACAACTGACCTGAAACCCATATAACCAAATAGCACAGCCTGCAGGAATCCTCCCATACCTGTGAGAAAGTTGACTGCACCAGAGCCATCTGATGATTCACTCCATACCTGTGTTAAAAGGAAAGTTATTACTCATTCACTGAGGAAATGTTGGCATTATGAGAGTGTGTGCATGGTCACAACACCTGGAACGGTCCCTGAATGTTCTTGTAGCACTTTTCAAGTAAACGTTGAGCTTTTTCAGCCTCTCCCAGCTCTAGCCAGCCGATTGCAAACATACCCTGATAAAGGAAAGCAAACACATCAGTGACTGCTTACAATGATGGGCAACTGTTGGATGTAGGAATTTGAACGACAAGCAGGTTTTTATTTCCGTATTAATTTGAATGAAAAAGTTGTTCATTTATAGGATGCTGAGGTTGGAACTACCAGGACGGAGGCATAGAGGAAGACCAAAAAGGAAAAGTGTGGATTTCCATAAGGGTTTGAATAAAGTCAACCGGACTTTGATTTCTTGGTTCTTGAAGACGATTCACTTGACGATAAGAGGTGAAACATCTTCAAGAACCGATAAATTGAAGTCCAGTTGACTTTATTCAAACTCTTACGACGCATGACCTAGATGACTGAGAATCTACATCAACATACAAGATGTATGGATGTTGCGAAAGAGGACATAAAGTTTGGTAGTGTAAGAAAAGATGATGCAGAGGGATGTGTTGGATGGAGGCATATGATTCCCATGGGAACAACCTTAAAGGAAAATAAGAATGTTTCGTGAATCATTTAAAATGTAAGTTGAACTGAAAATAGTGCAAAGAAAATATCTAATGTTGACATTCACAGACACTGTTGATTTTTCAGGATAAGGAGAGGGGGAAAAAAAAGACTGAAATAATCAAATAAGCTAAAAAGAAAACATCATGTGAAAAAGTATTAATGGGGTTGATTTGGTCGGTAAAATCCTCCCGGGAAGGCAGAGACTCTTAGTGGGTGGGTTCATCACTCTGTGAAGGACTATGTGTCCAAAAAATGGTGAATTCTATTATCTAAATCACATTAAATCATTAAACATGTCCAAATATCTCATGGCATTGATAAGCTACAATTATGTGTGGGCATGATTAATTCTTAATGATATTTACAGGTTTTTGAGCAATATGCTTCCATCCAAAGGACATCTATTTCAGGGTAGCGCTCGCTTATTCTAGCCAGAGGTATGATACTACATTCACAGGTACACAAAATATTCCAACTGATAAACTGGCCTGCCAGCAGTCCAGATCTGTCACCCAACAAAAAACATTTTTACATATTTTGAAACAAAAAATACAACAAAATGTGGCCCCAAGCTGTTAGGGTGCTGTAATCTCATTTCAAGCAAGAACAAACTAAGATTCCATTTTTAAAACTACATCAACTGATCTCTTCATTTCCCAAAGACTTAAATGCAGTATAAAGTAAGTAAGTACATCTTTATTTATGTAGCACCTTTCAAGATAAAAATTCCAAAGTGCTTCACATTAAAATGCAAAGCAAGACAGGAAACATAGAAAAAAAAAATAAAACTAAGCAAAAGCAAGTTGAAAAAGATGCCTTTTTGGCTTCTTTGTAAAAGAGATCACTGAGTCCACAGTTTTCAGGCTGAGAAGAAGATGGTGTTCCAGAGGGAGGGAGCCACTGCTGCAAAGGCCCTGTCACCTTTGGTTTTCAGCCACATTTGGTTTACAATCAGCAGATCCTGATCAAGTGATCAGGGGACTTTCTGGGAACGTTAGGCTGCAAAAGGTCACCGATATAAATATACCCCTATCCCAATGTTTTGCAGTTATTTGCTATAACCAGTCTGAATTGAACTAAAACGTTTTTTTTTTGTAGTTTTGCTTTTTCTTTCTTTCTTTCTTTTCTTTCTTTCTTTCTTTCTTTCTTTCTTTCTTTCTTTCTTTCTTTCTTTCTTTCTTTCTTTCTTTCTTTC
>JBBBVU010000010.1:20871430-20881725 GCA_037177055.1 Atherinosoma microstoma
TTCTTTCTTTCTTTCTTTCTTTCTTTCTTTCTTTCTTTCTTTCTTTCTTTCTTTCTTTCTTTCTTTCTTTCTTTGTGCTGATATCTATCAAAATTGAATGTTTTATCTTAACAGCAGTTTTTTAAAATTAATTACACAACACTCTTTCTTACTTACCCATGTCATGGCTGGACCATTAGGGTCCGTTACTGGCTCATATGCTTCAAGATCATTCCTTCTAACCTGAGGAGACATCAACACTCCAAGAGGATAACCCAGCATCACCGTGTCCGCCTGCTTCACTGCGTTTCCTGTGTGGCAGCACAAAACATTTAAGGAAGTCATCTCAAGGATGCTTGGTCTCCCACATGGGTCACTGTCAGACAGGCTTAGACATTAACCTTTAGTGTAGCCTTCGTACTCAGGGTGGTACTGGTTCTCTTGGTCAAAAGGTATCTTGAGCTTGCTGGCCACTTCTTGCCATTCTTTTGGTGCAGGATGTTGGAGGAGATCAGCCAACTCAACAGCAAACTGGAGACTAAAAAGTAACAAATGTTTTGTTTTACCAGGTTTCATAAGATTACATGTAATAAAAATAATGTGTTTAAACACTAAAACTACTACCTGAGTTGGGCCACTGTGTTTGTGTACACAGAGTTGTTGACATTATAGTAATATTCATCTGGGGGCATGACACCTGAAACAAAAAGAAGTAAAGATTTTGAGTACAAGGGAAAAATTTAAGTAAAAAAAAAAATCAGCATCTTCCCTTTGCTAAATTTGGCCTCAGGTTGTGTAGATATCTGGGTCATCAAGGTTTTGTTTTCTGTATTTGAATGGATTGGATGTGGAATTTCTTAGGGATTTTGCTGCACAAGTAGATAAAAGGGCAATAATATAAATAAGAATTAGAAATTAAAAGGAAGCTGTAAGGCTCTACAGTTTTGTTGACCTCCAATAAGTATAGCAGCATGCTTTCTTTTTAGAATGAGGTTTTTACCTAGGAGGTGATATTTCTGGTCTTCAGGGTGCCATGTTACCCTGGAAACCCAGTAATCAGCCACCCCGTAGATCACCTCGTTGCCCTGTCCCTCTCTGAACATGGACAGATCCTACAACAAAGAGCTCTGTTATCACAAAATCAGAAAATGTGATAGGAAGAGAGGAGGAGAGGAGGATACCTCAGAGAGATAGAGATAGTGTTGGAAGGCCAGTGTGACGTCTCCATTGATGTGAATCTCTTGTTGTCCATAAATGTCCTGAGGACACACCTCTCTCCCTGACACAGCACTCTCCCATGGGAACTTTAACCCCTGTAAAGATAGCATCAGTTCTTTACATGACTTGTTACCAAAATGTGGAACAAGAGCCAAAGAGTAAAGGAAAACTGCACATATCAAGCTAAGCTACAAAAAAAAAGAAATTGACTTCTCAAAAGCCTCTTTAAGGGAACTCAATGAGAACCAGGCACTTTGATAAGCTGAAACTATTAAGATAGTCATCGCTTTCCAAACTAGTGAGCAAGGCTCACCAGGGTCCTCTTGTTTATCTTTCAAAGCAAATGTCATTTTTTTTCCACATGCATTGACCATTCCTGCAGGCCTCCTTTTCACTAAAAAGAATCCAAGCTTGTTTCCTAACATCTGACAGTGGATTTCTTTAGTGGAAATTGATGAATAAGGTCCAAAGACCTTTAGAAATTGACAGTATTGTTAAAACATTCTCTGGTTTTAAGAGGGCGTGATAATGCTGAAAAGATTTATTGCTAATCCCGAAAGATTGGCTCTTTTTAATCAGTAAGTTAACAGTTTTAGGAATGGGTGTTTCCAACAAACAGTTTGATTTTACATTTCAGTGAATGACTTTAATGTTTTGAACAATGCTATTTTCATTGTTACACAACTGAAAGTTATAGACATCGGCTCTGATTGTGACACCAGCATATTCTTCTGACACTCATACCTTGTAGCCCTGTTTTTTGGCATTGTCTTTTGCGCCGTCTATAGTCCTCACTCTGTACTCCAGCACTGCTCGGGCTAGCTTGGGGTAGAACAGAGCTATCCCAGGAAACATCCAAATGTCCTGTTACAGGTAGACAGGGTGATGTGATACAATTTACAACACAAACAAACAACATAGCTGCTACTGGCCTCACCTGGTCCCAGAAAACATGACCCCAGTAATCCTGACCATCTCCGCCGTTAGAAAGCCCACCCGGACTGACCCCACCGAATGGGCTGGAGGAGTCATGTATGGAAGGGAAGGCACTAAGGAGGTAGAACAAACAGCCAATCAGAGCCTTGCAGAGGCTCTCCGACCCAACTACCTCCACTGTGCTCTGCAGCCACAGCTCTTTCCAGGCTTTCTCATGAGATGCGCGCAGGTTGCCAGTTGCCATCAGGTTCAGGCCCTCATCAAAACTGGCCTTTGCAAAGTCCAAACTATTGGCCACAACCAAGATGAAGCCCCAGCGAGCCTGGCTCTGGTCAGGTGTCAGCGTCAAAGTGGAGGGTATGGGGGTCCAGATTAGGTGCACTGTGGGACAGGAGCCATCTGGGAACTCAGCTGTGGTCGTTTGTCCTTGAATGTGGCTGGTGGAGAGGGGAGAGTAGCTGTTGTAATAAGTTTGTACAAAGTTTGTACAAAGTCAAAAGAAAGATATGGTCAACCTCACCTTCCTCCTTTGTAATCAGGACCCGACTCAAAAACAATGTCTTTGCTCTGAGGGGTGAACGAACTGTCGAGATTGACAATGATCGGTTGCTCTGAGGTCACCTGACGAACCAGCAGAACCTCCATCACCATGAGGTTGGGGTAGAATCGGTGAGAATACAAAGACTGTGAAACAGTCGCCCTGGCTGAGCTGATGGTGTGAGTGAAAATGCCTGGAACAGGATGAGAAAACAGAGTTCAAAACCACTCGCAGTGAAAACATCTGATCACCGAGGCTCACCACAGCTGAAGACTACCTGTGTGTGTGTCGAGGCTGTAGTTGTGTCGGGCAGGTTCTTCTGTGTCAATCCTCACAGCAAGTGGACAGGGGACATCAGCTCTGTGGCAACGTCCACCTTCCCCATTATAAACACTACCCATGTGCATGATATTGCTGTACACCCTCCAGCCCAGAAGTCCATTTGCCAGTGGAGGAAGGAAGCGCTGATCACTGGGAAGAGTATCGGTGGTGAAGATGTACGGGTCCGACTCAGACGACATGGTAAGCGAGTGATCCTCTCGCGGTTGCAGAGGGTCTTCAGCTGATCTAACAATTGTTGTAGTCATTATATGGTGTGAAAACATCTGTATTCTTAAACATCTGTAGCCGATACAAATCTAATGTCTCTTCACAAAGCAAGAAGAGACATTAGATCATTACTGGCAAGCTTCATTTCACAGTCTCCTGTCAGAAAGAGGCTATTTGAAGAGTGCGTACTTTGATACACTTGTGTCACAAGATGTGTCCCTGCAGAAATGCCATGCAAGTAGCTTAGGAGAAATCTATAAAATGAGATACAGGTCAAATAACAACAGAAGGAAGACAGAATATATGGCTGAAAAAAATACTTCTCCTTATTTACACAAAATCTGAAACATTGCATTTGTTTGAACACATTCACACAAGCTCAGTGATCAAGCGAAGCTGAGTTGTTGCTTCAACGGCCTACACAAACATCTCTTAAACCCTCCACTTCAGCACAGTGGGAATGTTTCAGCCTCACGTGAACAGGAAGAAGCATCTGTTTCTGCAACAAAGAGGAATGCGGGGAAAAACCCCAAAGTACAGACACAACCTGGAAAAGTTCCCGAAACACTCGTTCTGTACAGCTTAACTTGTAGAATCACAGCTTACGTGCTCTAATTTCTGTCAGATCTCATACCGGCAGAAAGAAAATCACTCCAAAGTTGTTCATGAAGTGGAGCCAAGTTATTTTGTAGTATCTCAGTTGCAGGGGGAGGCCTTTGCAGCTTTTTGTGCTGCACAGAAAATGTGGACTTGGCTTTGGTCTGCTTAAAAATATGGCCTGGACTCCGTGTAGGACAACACACAGTCTGCACTCAGCTGCCCATTAGATTCATAGAAAGGACACCGCGCTCTATGTATGTTAGATCTGACATATCAATATGAATTTACACTTTATTTGAAACTGGACTTTGGTTTTGTTACAGACTGAAAAAGGCTGCCATCTAATGCTTACATATTTACAGTTAAAGCAGCAGGGCCGTTTGGCTGAGGCAGTGAACATACTCTTCAGGTCACAGGAAGAGTGTTTATGTTATCATCACGTCACTCTCTCCAAACTAAATCATGTCAGCTCCTTCCAGCTGTTTAATCAGCCTGAACATTTCTCTCTCTTTTTTTCACCCACATGGTTGTAGCTTGTTGATTTCTTCTTCATTTTTTTATTGAAATGTTCAATTTGTTCTTATTCTTGTTGGTTTTTTAATGTTCCCCCCTTCTTTTCTTTCTTTTTTAAATAATCAATAAATATATTCTGAAAACACTTGAATGTAACTGTTGTAATGTAATCACTGACAGCTGGTCCCTCTGTTGGCCAGAGGAAAGGTTACTGATGAAGCTGCACATGGCGCAGCTTTGGTCAAGTTTTTTTTAATGTGAATTTCTCTGTCTTTCATGTGTTGTGCAAGCAAAAAAAGGTCTGAGCAAGTGGGTAGATTGATTCACTGAACCACAGTTGATGCACAAGAGATTTAAATACACACTCTAGGATACTAGTCCATTTTCATTTACTACTACAACAGTTAGCAAAATGAAGAACTGCACAGAAATAAACCAGGATAAAACCTACAAACTTGTAAATGTGTAAAAATTTGGCTTTAAAAATGTCTGAGGACAGAAATGCCATTCAGTACCACTTGGGTGAGAAATACAATCACAATCTGATGCTCATTCCCAACACACAATCTGTCCAAAAACCCTTCAATTTTCCAGATTATCTGTATTGAGTTTGGAAATCCACCATAATTTCATTAAATTGATATCGATTAGGGTTATTGCAAAGATTGTACCAGTGAAAATCAGATGACCTATTTCAAAGAGAACAACTGAGCTTGTGGACACAGCTGTTCAAAGTTTGGTGTGGTATTGGGGGAGTTTTCAGAAATATCCCCAGTGATGTCATACTGCAACATTTGGACAAAAACTACGAAAAAAATTAATTTAACCAGCGTAATGAGATATTTTGCTAAATAACTTGTATCATGTGAACTCATGGGAGTAAAATGGAATCTACTTTAATATTTTTACCAATTTAACCATTACTAATTGTTGTTAAATTGCACACGGACAGTTCAATTAGCCAAAATATGACAGCATAGCAACCCAAGGCTCAAAGGTAATTGCCCACTTATCTAGATACCAATTACCTGACTAAAAATCCAGCTATGGAATTGTATGGTCAACATTACATAGCGGTCTAGCCTCACCAGCAGCTGGACTGCAGCATTACATCAGATGTTCCTCTTGGTGGCACCCATGAGCCTTTTGTGCAGCATCTGGCATCATGCCGGGGGTCAGAGCCACAAACCCTGGGAAAAGCAGTGCTTTGACCATATAAGGCTGCAATCCATCCGCTTCCCTCTTCCTCCCCAGCTCCCTTCCTCTGCCTTTCTCAGACCTGAGGGATATTTACAGAGAGAGCGCCTCGGCCAGCCTGCCCTTCCTTATTAGGAGCTCAGTTTGTTGTCAGTACTTTTACCCTGCAGGACAGTGGTCCATCTCTCTGCTCTCAGATGAGACAAACAGATGGATGACTCGTGTTAACTACAGTTTAGTGCCAATGGACAGGAGCTCAAATAATACCAGGACTTTGCACAGCTTTTTCCCAGATGTCAAAGTGCTCATCCATCACATACTAATTTCTGTTACGTCCCTCAAGCCGCTTGTGATGTATAGTCCACCTGAGAGCAGCAGTAGATTAATGTAACAGTGCAAACATACTGTAAATACATCTGTGTAGCACCGTTTCCTCTTTTAGGTTCATGGTGTGTTAGCATTGCAGTGTTGCAGCTGTTTTTTTTGTTTTTTTTTTATGAGTTCCCAAGTGATGTCAGACATCTGGCTACCAGCAAACAGAAAAACCGACTCTGTGCACATGGATGACATTATACAGTGGTGGTGAAATGATAAAAAGAAAAAACAAGCAGGTGCTCACAAAAGATAAAAGTGAGCAACTTCATAGCAAGTGCATGATATAAAGAAGCCTGGAGTTAATGTAAAAAAACAAAAAAAAAACATCCAGATGCATGTTTTTAAGCTGCTTTCGAGACAAATTTGTTTTGGTTTGTGCCAAAACATCTGTAAAGGAAAACAAACCAATATAGACAATAAACCAAGCAGTCACTACAAACACTTTTTTTAATTAGGGTGCAGACATCCATTTAATATATTAGAAAACCAACATGTGAAGCAAGGCTACATGGAATTTTACTTCAGACGGGTATTATTCAAGACTAACATTTATATACACGACCATGCTTCTTCACGAGAGAGGAATTGACAATGAAAAACTATGAAAATAATATATTTATCAATGGTAACAGTTAAAACCAACCATTCATAGCATAATAGGCCTGGACAGAACAGCCATTTCTTTTACTGTACAACCTCTGAACCTCAGCAAAACTTCCCCCTCTACTCAAGAGTGGAGTAGCCACGAGAAGAAGCTGCTGCTGAACGAACGTTGTCTGTCTGGAAGGACGGGCAAAGCCTCGCAGATTTCTTATTGCTTTGCAGAGAGTAAAGTGCTGTGGTCGAGTGACCAGGTCTTAAGAGCATGGAGTACGTCTGTGGTAACAAAACAAACAAACAAAAAAAGAGGGGTGGGGTGGGGGAGTGCATAGGTGGAGGAGAGGTAGGTGGGTTCAAACACTTGCATGTGGAAATAAAAACAACCCAACAGAGCTTCAGAGACTTCACCTGCCACCAGGACGTTGCTGAATGTAAAAGGCAGAGCCTGTAATGTGCTTATGAGTCAAGTCTCAAAATATACCAAAACATCTTTAAACTTGGAGTGGGGAAACTTTGTGAAATTAATGTGTTCACAAAAGAAAAAAAAACAAAAAAAGGTGGGAGCTTTAAGACAAACGTCTTGTGTGCTCAGTGGAATGTGCACCAAGGAAGTATGGATGCATGCATGGGACTGTGTGTGCATGTTGGCGTCCCCCTGACGCACACAGTCGTAGTACATCGCCGTCATGGTTTGTTGCTACGGTGGAAGCCTCTGGTCATAACCACAGGTTCTCCTATGACAACTGAGCATTTAAAAAAAAAAAAAAAAAAAAGAAGGCACACAAAAGACACTCCAGCTGTTCATAAAGGAGGCATCACAATCCAAGTATAGCTGTAGTGCTCATGTGCATAGAACATTCTGCTGCTTCCCCCCCCCTCCCCTCCCCTCCCCTCCCCTCGCTCTCTCTTGCTCTTTGGCACTGGGAGGAATGTATGTAAGGAGGGATGGAGAGGAGGGGTTCCCTCGAGGTTTTCATCTATTTGGAGAGTTTGCTGATGACACGGATCAGTGCTCCATTTTCATCTTTAAGACGCTGGTTGTCTGCTCTCAGGTCAACCAGAACCTGCAGGTAAAAAAATTAAACACATTAAAACAACTCTTCACTACATTATTCCAAATCTTATGACTATAATGCTGCTTATTTTCACCTCATTTGAGTATAAATTTCACACAGTAGACAGACTAACCCACTATAGTAGAAAAGTATAGCATGCTTTACATGAAGAGCCAATACTGCATGTAATGCAGTGGCTATCATTAAATATGCACATCAAAACAGCACATTAAAATCAACACCAACATAAAAACATAGAAACTAAAAAAGGCAACTCAAATGGTTGATTTATTAGATACAACAAAGCTGTTCTGAGTTAGCAAGACAAGAAGCAGAACACAATTCATGTTGTTGACAGCTGAAACATTTAAACCAGAGGGCCAGTGATCTTCAGTCACAATGTTCTCATGATTTTGGTTATGAAATACTACAAACCCTTACATGTGTTAATTGAAATGTCACTAACCAAACATGCATATTGATGCAAATGATACAGCGCATCAGGAAGCCAGCCACTATGAAATAATTAAGCATTTGTTCTCTTGGTTTTGATGGTTTGCATTGCAAACAGGACTGGCAACTGTGAAACTATATCAGAAAAAGGGGTGGGGTCTATGATTATAAGGGAGCGTTGCATGTTTTCTTCCCATATTGTGTTACAATGTTTACACCTCCAGCATCTCTCGGGTGAAACCTGCTAGAAGAAGTTGCAGGGCAGGTAGAACAAACACCGACTTGATAAACGACCAAATGAACCCATGAGTCATAAACAGCAGTCTTATCACACCAGCCGAACGGTGAGAAACGGCTCTCTGCACCACGCTGCTGAAACCGCACAAGCTAAAAGCCAAGCAGAGACATGCAAAGTGCCGGTGGCCATGATAAGACTCAACTCTTAACCGCTCCTCACCTTTAGCTCCTCTTCCAGCTCTGCCATGCGCCGCTCCAACATCCTCCGGTCCTGGTGCCAGGGAAATGTGAAGTTGGGAGGGAGGCAGAGGGAAAGTGATGTAGGAGGACAGCACAAAAAGTTGAGTGAAAACAAGTGATGAAGTGGTTTGAGTGGGAAAGAGAAGAGAACGCATCAACAGACAGCAGGGGTGGCAGTGGTGAGGCAGATGAAGCTACAAAAACACACATCAGCAGAAAAGGTGCATTACCTTTCTCTCCAGCTCGAGCATGGCTGAACAGTCACTGAAGCGCTCTTGTCTCTGTTGGATACAGTGAACTGTGTTTACATCGAAACAACGATATGTTCTTGCAACCACTAGGATTTGATGATTAGCAATGATACAACTGGAAACATGGATGAAATAAGTCAATATGATGCTTATGGTGTGTGCGCGGGCATGTGTGCTACTACCTGTGTGGCCTTTTCCAGGTCCAACCTGGTCTGACTGACAATCCTCTGAGTGTCCTGCAGTTGAGACTGGAGCTGGCTGTTTTCTCTGGAGAGCTCTTCAAATAACTAATGCACAAACCCCGCCCCCAAAAAAAGGTTAATAACTGGGACAAATGCATAAAGCACATTGTGCAGCCTCGCCATCAGCTCAGTCTGCTGACCTTCTTAAAATCTTTAGTTTCAGATCCCTCTCCCTGAGTTTGGTCGTTAGAAGATGTGTCCAACCTGAGCAGGTGATGATGAGAGCAGAGGTCAGAGAGTCTGCCATTATACAGAACATGCCGAAAGGTTGGATCAAAGGCGGGACTCATACTATACCTGGAACTTGAGCGTTGGTCTTTCTGTAAACAGAAGAAAAGCAAACAATTATGGCGGCTGTCTCTGGTTGGAGTCCTCTGGGATCACAAGAAAATGCAAACACGCACCTGTGGATCCAGCCCACTCCCTGACAACTCTTCCTCTCCATTAGGATCATTGTCTTCACTCTGCAAATGACAGCATTTTTTACTAAAAAACCCCCCACTAAAGTCGAGGTGTAGCACCTCATTTCATTCGTCTTTTCTTTTAAAAACTGCAGCTCATCTTGCAGTGGTTTTCCAGATGAAAATATTTTCAGTGTTTACCTCCCCGGTCCTCTGTGCCTTCCTCCTGGCCCGAGCCTGTCTCCTCTCCCTGCGTTCCCTGGCCCATCGCTCCGTCTCACTCTCTTCTGCGCTGGCTTCAGCATCTGGAACAAAACCAAACTCTTAAGACCATGTTTAATATTTAAGAAATTTTGGTTCTTCAGTGCTAGATTTTTATATCCTTTTTTTTTTTCTACAAAAAAAAGTGTTGGCAAGTGTCGTTACCTCTCTTGTCAGAAGTCTGAGGCCGCGGAGCGCCAGCAGGCTGCGTGAGGCCCAGCAGGTCAGACTTCTGCAGACTGGCAATACGAGACCTCCAGCTCACTTCCTGCAAGCACAGTGACCCCCCCCATGATATGACGTCACATGACATGTTAAAGCAGCAGCCAACAGGCCTGTAACTCTGATATATGGCCGCTCACCCCCTCCTCTCCCTTCTTCTGTTTAACTTCCTTCTCCTTCTCCTTCTCCTCTTCCTCCGTTTTCTCACTCCCTTTATTGTCCGTCTTCATGGTTTTAATGGTCTTCTCTGCCTCTTGTAGATCCGTTAGTGTCACCCCCTTTATATGAAAGAAAAGACAGGCATGAAGCAAACTGCGAATGCAGCAGAAGAATCTGTAGGGAATAACTACACAGGTAAAACTGCACCTGAGTGGATCGGCGCGACTGCCGTGCATGTCGGGAACGAGCTTTCCTCTGTGCTTCTGCCT
>JBBBVU010000010.1:20909095-20962210 GCA_037177055.1 Atherinosoma microstoma
TTTAATACAAGAAAATACAAGAAAAAAATACGCCCTTAATTCTACCTTTACTTGATAAAAACAAAACATGGTGTAGCAAAAAAAAAGAAAAAAAAGTTGCTTATCAGGCTGCACTAAATCAGTTTAAACAGCTCCACCCAGTGGCCGAGTTGGGTTTTGCATTGACTTTCCACGTTGATACATCTGTCCCGCCCAGAGTTGAAACTTTGGCGGTGCCACTGTTAAGGCGCTCGTTGTTATACACAAGAGCAACCGAAGGGGCGGAATCTCCGCCTCTACAATTTGTACTGACGATTAGACTCCCCCCACCTTCAACCGGTAGATAATGTAATTAAAAACGAACGAACAGCTGGGACGCAACGTCTTTGCTTTAAAATCTTTTGGGTACCAGGAAGTAGCGTTACAGACAAGAGAATGATAAATCCCGTGACCAATATTTCTGGGTATTTATTGTATAACCGTGCAATAGCTAGTCAGTAACATAAGTAACTTGATGGATGATAAAAATGTGTATCTATAGGTTACTTTCTTTCTTTCTTATTTTTTTATTTTTAAGTGTTAATGCTATATATTGCCTAGCTTGCGTGCGCTACTTAAACGGTTACACTTAATTCATGCTGTAAAAGTATTTGTTAAATACTGGACACAACTTGTCATGGCAGCCTTTTGGCTCTACATGGCTGTAATGAATGTAAACAGTCATGTGACGAAAAACGTTAAAGACATCCAGAAAGAAGCAACAGAGTACTGAACCTCTCTAGTAAAGTTAGTAGTTAGCTCTTAAGTATGGTAAACTATCTTCAATGGAGAAAAACATCGAAGAAGACCCTGCTCTCGATGACGAACGAAAGGACCGCGAATCCGGTGGGATTTTGAAACAAAAGAGGTCAAATGGAGAGGCGGAGGTTACACCTGCATGCAACCCACCAAGGGCGACATCCATAGCTCCAGACACGGCTAGGAGGGTTTGTGAAACACCCCTGATTCGGGATGACGAGAATGGACCAATATCCCAACATGTGATGTCTGAGGGAAACGCACGAGAGGGAGAGAGGGACGCTCCCTCCGTGTCTCCTTCCAGCTTTATGGACACCTTTGATCCATCCATGTCAAGCCTCTCCTCTGGTTCCACCAGCCTTCATCATGTTTACTTTTCATCCTCATCCTCCTGTTCCCCTGTCTTGTCTCTGACCCCACCCTTACCTCCCTCTGCGGAGCTGTCAGCTGTGTTGACTGATACAAGGCTGACCCTCGATGTGTACCTTGGAGGAGCAGCTGCACTGCCTTTATTATGGGGCTCTATTCCAGGACAGCTGAGGGGTCTCCAGTACCTGAGACTGGGATCTGAGGATAAACCAGGGCTGGATGGGGCACTGGAAGTCCTGCACCATTTGGCAGGGCTGCGCTCTCTGGCCATTCGGGGTACTTTTCACGTCAATTTAATGTGTTGTCACCTAAGTGTTTGCATAGTTTAAATGGCCTTATTGCAATTTAAACTCTCAGCTTTAGTTAGAATTTTACATAAATTGAATATTGAATATTGTGTTGACAAATTGTAATCTGGGTATCTTTTTCTTCTGTTTCTCCTTCTTCCAAATCTGCTTTTTTTTCTTTCTAATTAAAGGGCACTGTCTTTATGACTCACACGGGGAGCCCCTGTCTGGCCTCTTAACCACTTTGCCTGCATCTGTGTCCTCCCTCTCTCACTTGGTACACTTGGATCTTTCCTTCAACCAGCTTTCCTGCCTCCCATCCTGCCTTTTTAACCTGCCTGTGCTGTCCTCATTGCTCCTTTGTCACAACCACATCTCAGCTTTGCCTTCTGACATAGCCCACCTGTCCTCCCTGACTTACCTCTCCCTCCTGGGGAACAAGTTGGAGCATCTTCCTCCAAGTTTGGATCAGCTGAAAGAACTGCAAACACTCGATGTGTCACATAACCTCCTTCGGCAGCTACCTGATGAAATTGGGTCTCTGGGGAAGCTTGCTAAGCTGGCATTGTCCCATAACAAACTGAGGCAGCTGCCAGAGAGCATGGGTAAGGGTTTAAGGGTGAGTGTGTCAGTAAAAGACCACCTGAAAAATAAACAGGCCACCTTAGATTTGAGTTAAATTTGTAACTAGAACAATTAAAAGGATGTAACCTCTGTCTTCTTTGTTACACAGGCTCTCTCCTTTCTCTCAGGGAACTTGTAATCTACAGCAATGACCTCCGTGTGATCCCACAATGTCTGAACAAACTGCCTCTGCTCAAAATAGATGTTCGTGACAATCCTTTGGGAAAACCTCCAACACCACCGCCTCTTCCTCCTACACCTGGTGAGGCTTGAAATGGATCAATGCTCAGATTATTTGGACTGTAGTCATCAGATACACAATTTACATATGATATCGATGTATTTGCTCTGTTCTCTTACTAGATCAAGCTCAGAAAAAAATTCCAGAGTTGCACCTTAGGTTCGATCAGCACAGGTACGGCATCGCTGTAATATTAGCTAATGTTTTTGATGTAACATTATCAGTTATCTAATACATATTAAAGCTGTGCACTTCTTTTGCTTCCTAGTTTCTTTATTTCGTCTGCTGGATGTCATGCGTTTCTCCCAGGGGGGGCTGAGCTGGTCTTCCCCCCAGGGTGTGTGGTGACGACTACTAGACTGAGGTGGGCCGAGAGAAAGCCAGACAAAAAGTGGGTGTCGCTGGAGGAACATGACATCCTGCTGAGTTGTCCACTGGAACTTCGACCTCATGGAGTTAAGTTTCTTAAGGTATGAAGATAATTATAAACGGTTTTTGAAACTTATTTTTTTCAATTTGCTACATCTGTAGGGGGGGGGGTATTCCACCCCAGAGAGAGCAGCCGTAATGATGCTGCAGCAATGACGGCATCATGGGTTGAGAGACAAACTTCAGATATTCTGTTTGAAGACCAGTAAGGGATAAACTATTAAGATACCTTATGGGGCCTATGAACTCCAGGGGCCACATGTATATAAACTGTAGGATTTATAAAGCCATGTTTATGCATGCTTCTCTTCTATAAATCCCAATATGTCAGATATTTTATGCAATCAGTGCTTTGCATTGTCTCTGATAAATATATGAATAATATGAAATATCATCAAATATCAAACCACTCTTTGTGTGTAACACAACTATACAGGGATGGCAATAAAAGTAAGTCTAATGTGTTTAGGTAAAGAACTAGTGTAACAAGAACTGTATTGTGTGCCCCAGCTCTATATATGGGGTATTTTTCTTTGGTTCACTTATTTTCATCTCACCACCCAACAGCCTGTGGAGGTGTGTGTGCCATATCATCGGACGAAAAGAGGGGAGGTGGTAGTGCGGAGATTTGATGGAGAGTCATGGAGTACTCTGTCCACTGATCTAAGGAGAGGAAGCGAGAGCCATTGCAGTCATCCTGGGGGACGTCCAGCCAGGGTAAATCATATGACCTCCCACTGTAAAAGGATCTTTTTCTTTCTACATGTTATTACAGATTGGTGATGACAATGACCTCTTATTATACCTGTAGCTGGCGTGCTGCTTGGTGAGACACTTTTCCTGGTTTATGGCAGTGTCTCGACCAGTACAGGACAGTTGTTGTGTTACACCAGCAGGAACCCTGCTTGTGTCCAGCTCTGACCCTGGAATCAAGCTTCATTTTCCCCCAGACTCAACCGTAGAGACTCGCACAATTACTCTACAGGTAACGGCAGCTAGTCGTGGTGATATACCTGGGAAGATCATCTATCTGTTTGCACGAGAGTTTGCCCGACTTAAGTGTTTGTGTGTGTGTGTGTTTCTCTCTGTAGGTGGTGCAGGTGTCTGAGTTGGAGGTGCAGACAGTGTGTTGTGATCCTCAGGCCAGAGTCAGCCCTCTCCTCTGTCTCTCCCAGACTCCCAGCATACATTTCCTGCAGCCAGTCAAAGTTCAGATCCCTCTGCCACCTGGAGTCATGGGTATAATAAGCTGTCTAGATTCCCATGCATGTATAATAACAGAATATATTAGCATGTATTAAATAGTGCATTACTGCTGCAGGTCATACAGCAGATATGTCACGTTTGCATCTGCTCCATGGAGATCCCACTGCCCAGACATGGACTGACATCACATCCCAAGTGTCTCTCTATGTCACCCATCTGTATGCCATTTTCTACATTACACACTTCTCCTGGTGAGTCCCTGTTCTGTCTTACATGATAAGTGGTTGGTGTTTTACATAATGGTCTCATAACTCTGCATTGTCTGCACCATAACAGGTACTGGCTGTGGTACACCACGCAGCGCTGTGTTAGCGGAGTGGTCAGGAAAGTCTACCAAAGGCTAAAACAATTCAAAGTGCAGTTCCTGGCCCTCCAGCGGAAGACGGACCCCTCGCAGGTTCTCCTGCAGTGTTTACCTGCTAGCAAGGTTTGTAATACTCCATTCTGCTCTGTTATGGTGGATTTATTTATCCACTAAGGAGACTCTGTGCAAACCCCCTCATTTATCAGCCTCTCATTGTGTTGGCTTATGTTTGATTGTTTTAGTTTTCTTAATGATGTAAAACCAAACATAGACCCTAACCGATGATTGTGGTGTTCCTGTACAGGTTGACAACAGAGTGCAGTCTTTGTCAGAGCAATATGATGGACCTCAGCCTTCAGACCTGTGTGACCTGCTGGAGGGAGAGCAGTTCTTTGCCGGCTTTGAGAGGGGCTTAGATATTAGCACAGGTGGGAAATAATTTGAAACAAGATTATGCTTATTTTCACTCAATTGGTTGAGAAGCTGCTCCATGTCTTGGGGGGTATAGCATCTAGACACAGCTGTCCCAGGTTCAAATCCCAACATGGAGCCCTTTGCTGTATGTCACCACCATTTTCCTGACTAGCCACTGTGTATTAAAGGCCACTTGAACCAATAGAAAAGGATAAAGTCATAAGGTCATATTTTGTGCTGCTTTGTAATAATTTTTCCCAAACAGGTTTATTGTAGACTTCCTGTGTTGATTTTCTTGTTTTCTCCAGACAGACCGGACTGTGTGGGGGGGCGAATGTGCTTTGTGTTTTACTCCAGCCTGAAAAATCTGAAGGAAATATACGTCTGTCCAGCTCAGGATCAGAAGAGACCGGTGAGGGGACAGGTAAGACATCTTGAAAAGTAAAGAAAATATTAATGTATTTTTCTTTTATGTTCTGGTTTATCTTGTACACTTTACATTTAACCATATATAGTATCTAAATGCAACAAAGAATAGATGACTTCATCCAGTATGTTTCAGCCAACCAACAATGTCTTAGCTGTTTCCGTATCATCTCTTATTGAGCTAGGTTAGGGTTGTACCTACCCCATTGTACCACCCAAAACCTATTTGCAACAGCTGAATACAAAGAAATACAATTATCCATCATAGTTACTAAAGAATTGCTGAAGATATTTCTCATTCTGTCTCATCTTGTGCAATCCTATTTATGTTTGTCAAAACAAGTCTATGGACTCTGGAAATTATGTGTGCTGTAATAAAAAAGGATTTCTCATCAGATGCTTCAAACTCAGTGGAGCCTTTAAGATTTTTTTTTTGTACATGTATGGACTGTTTCTGTTTTTAAGCACATCATTCAACATGGATGCCTCTCCTGCTTTGCATGATTAATTTGATAACACTTATTAAAGAGGTTTAGAAACTACAGGAATGGTATTCGCTACATAAAATTTTTGGTCTAGCATCATGTTTTTCATTGCATATCAGTGTCTCACTCTTGAGTATGAAACTGATACATCCAGCTTGTCAGTATCAAATGCTAATTAAGGCTGTACAACATTACACCTCACTCTCTATTGGATTAAATTAGATGACAAACATAAAAATTCACACTCGTTTGCTTGAAAAACCTTTCATGTCTTGTGTTGTGCCTGCTTCAGATCAATTATTGATGCCGTTTTTCGGAAACTCTTGAGCCCAGGCTGTTTTTCAGTTAAGGGTTGTTCTTGGAAGCTGAGGGAAAAAAAACCCACACAAGCCACCCTGTTTTCCCAGAGATTCCTGCCTAGAACAGCTTTCAAACTGTCCTCAGTGGGGTATGGGTCAAATGAAAATTACCCTCTGTCCTTATTTACAAAAAATGGGCCACAAACAATAACAAGTTAAATTTTGTGAACCTTACTGTATAGCATTTCCATTCAGTTAACCTGCTGTCAACATTGTATGGTTTAGGCAATGCCTTGCAGTGTGTTTTACAACTCCATCTCCAAAAAGGGTTGCACACTGTGTAAAATGTAAATAATAACGGATATGAATGACTTGCAAATGTCATAAGCGTATATGTTTTCCCCAGTAGAACATAGAAAACTAATCAAATGTTGAAACTTAGACATTTAACTATTTGATGGAAATTATTCATTTAAAAATGATCTATCTTGACATTTGTGGCCGTGACATCTTTTTTTAAAAGTTGGGACAGGACCATGTTTATCACTATGCAGCATACCCTCTTCTTTAACAACAGTCCCTAAACATCTGGGAACTGAGAAGACCAGTTGTTAGATCACTCTGACACAAATGTCCTTTTCAGAGCCAGCACTGTTCGACTAAAAAGCCCTGCTGTTGCAATAGATGCTATATGAGGTTTAGCATTGTCTGGTGAAAATATGCAAGGCCTTCTCTGAAAAGTCATCTGGATGAGAGCATATTCTGCTCTAAAACCTGTATGTACCTTTCAGCAATGATAGTGCCTTTCCAAATATTCAGATGGACAACCTTCCAGTTCCATGGGCATCATATCACTGCATACTGTGCCTGAGGTCACAGGCATCAGAAATTGAATTTTGACTACATCCTTTGCACACAGAGATGTCTTCAAATTCTCCAAATCTTTTTATATTTTCTGCAGATAATGGGCTATTTAAAGGCCTCACAATTTTATGTCGAGGTTCTTTTTTTTTCTGAAATTGCTCCTTTCAGACAGTTTTTTTGCAGATGGCTGAACCTCTGCCCGACTTTTCTTTTAAGAAGCTCTGCCTCTGTAAGGTGCTGTTTTTAAACTCAGCCATGTTACTGACCTCCTACCAAACAATCTAATCAGTCACAACATGTTTCTCCAGCCATTTCTTTTTAGTATCACCTACCTTTACGGCCTTTTTTTAATCTCCTGTCCCATCCTTTTTTGACATGTGTTCAACTGTCAATTTTAGGATTCAGTAGAATCAAGCCGTTTGTTTGAACAACACACTGAAATTTTGCTTTGAACCTCTGCTACAGGTATCCTTTTACAGAGGGGAGATTCCCAGCGATCTACCAGAGGAGGTGGCCAGAAAGAGAAAAGGACTTGACAGCCAGTGGCTTGCTACTTTACCATTAAGACTTCCTGTCAGTTGATGTGACGGATCAATCTTCTTTCTTTATTCCACATAACACCAATTTTTTTAGTATAATATTAATATGATGTATTTGAATGTAAAATATTTAATGTTGTTTCTTTTCGATTTGTTCTGCTTCTATTGCTTCAGATTTTATCGTAATGCTCCACCTTTTTTTGCTGCTATCTACAAATTTTTATCACAAAAAGAGGAACAATTGTGTGTTTCTCTTGCAGGCTTTAAACTTGGACAACAGTTTTATCATGGAGGAATTCCAATGTCCTCCTCTGAACCTTGGTGACCCTGAAAGTGGCTACCTCACAGAATCCAACCTGCTGTCGATCTCCCTTCAGATTGGACAGGATTGGCGTGCTATTGGCATAAATCTTGGCTTGAGCTACCAAGAGCTGGACCGCATCCAATACAAATACAGGTAAAAGTAACGGCTCAAACTGAGTCAAAATCATTTTACAGAGTAACCCCTTTTTTCCCCCTCATGTCATTGAGGCCATGTTTATATTGCATGCACATGTTAAAGTATCATCCACATGAATTCCAGGATACAAGGTTTCCCAGCTGAACATTGCACTGTAAGGAGATGTTTTAATATTATGAACTTCACCTGCTAATTTTAGCTTTGTGGCTGACTGATGTTAAATACCACAAAAACAAAAGATAGTCTTTCAATAGATTTTGAAATTTTTGGATAGAAATGCAAATTAGGGTTGCATGTAATTTAGTGAGGATTTAATTATAATGTGGGTCATATTTAAATGCAGTACAAACTTTAACATCACCTCAACCAGATTTATTTGGTTTACATGTCTGTGAAAGAGTGTAAAACATTTTAAATGGGAGCAAAGTCTTGTTCAGAATTTACATTTGCCATTTGCATGACTTGATGAATTATGTAATCGGTACACAAACACGGAGCCTCAGCCAGAACAAGACAGAGTGGGATGGTGTATAACTAAAGGAAAAACCGCAGTGGGAGAGAAGGGAGAGAAACGAGAGAGAATTTTGATTGTTTTAATCTGCACTGTCAGCCATCACTGAGCCATCTGGGACACTGCAGGAGATTACACACAGACTATTACTCATCTGGCCCTCCCCCTTCTCCCATATTCAGAAAACCTCTCATGACGCATCCTGGAGGTCGGAGACAAAAAAAACATTATATAAAGTCATATTTATTTTCTGACTGCAGGTTTGTGAGTAAAATTGGGATGTTGGATGTTATTTACATTTGTGTTTGATACCTCTAAATGTTGACTTTTCAAAGATACAATGCACCAATAATGTAAAGAGTATATTAGATTGCCAGGAGTTTTTTTTTACCAATAAACAATATGGTGGCAATGTGGTAATCACTGATATTTCAAAACAAGAAATATGTTTATATAAGTTGAGTTTTTCACAGATATATAGGTCACTGCAGCTGGGGGCATATGATGTAACATTTTTGTATATATTTTGCTCACCAGGGACAACCTAGGTTCCTTGGTTCTGGACATGCTGTTTCACTGGGCTCGGGGACAGAGGAATGCGGGACCTGGGGCAGTGTCAAGGCTCATGGATGCTATGATAGAAAGCGGCCGGCGAGACCTGGCAGAAGAGATTGAGGACATTGTTAACATAGGAAGGAGAAAGTACTTGGAGTCATTGAGGAGAGTTGGCCTGGAAGCAGAGAGCTCCTCTCATGGTGAAGCGCAGCAGTAGATAAGTGCTCACTGGGCACAGATGGCTGATTTACACTTGAGTAACCTGTTTGTTTACTTTTGTGCCCACGCCTCATCTGTCTCACTAAACAACTGTACTGGTACACGAAAGCCTTTCTTGGAGACATTATGATAACCCACAACTAGCTGGTGAAGCCTTTTACAAGACAGGGAAAAGGAATGAACTGCATGTCCTGTGGCTCAGTCTTTTGGCACTTTTATAGAAATCGTCTTAGTATGCACCGTAATGCAATATAAGACATTTTATGCCAAGAAAACTAAAGATTTGTACAAGTTAGTCTAAAACTAATTGATACATTGGTTAAAAAATCATTTAGAATTTTTATTTTACAGTTTTGACTGAAAGCCTATTAGCTGGGGACCAGTGTTTTCTGTTATTGGTTATAATTGTGATCTTGGTCTCTTGAGAATCATGTCCATCATTTGTAAAGTCAATACTCCAACGCAAATGACCAGATTTCACCAAACACAGATGATGCTCCGTAACTTTATTACTCGTAGTATCTATTATTTTCCTCTATTGTCACTTTTTCTACTGGTTTTTTCCCAATTGAGCTTTTTGGAGAATACCACAGAAAGTTTATATGAAAGTTTTAATCCCCTTTTTGGCTCTTATTTGAAGGTCATCTACAGAAAGACAGTTCAAAATTTCAGTTCAAATTTTGAAGGATGCAAGGCCGTGTGCAGGAAGGAACGTTTTTGTCTTATATGGCAGTCATGAACTGAAATTATTGTAAAACTAAATTTTTTCCTTATGTGAAAATCAGAAAGTCCCCATGTCATATTATTCTCCTAGAATATGCCTTTCTTTCATTCTTTTTTTTTTTTTTTTACTTTAAATGCTGTTAGATTGGAGGAACCTGTTTGTAGTAAACCTATTCTGTGCCTTTACTGCAGGAACTCAGATTTTAGGCTCATTTGTTTAGATCTTACCTCAGAAGAGGTATTCAGCTAACATAAAAAACAAAACCCTACAGTTATAGTCCAGATGGAGTAAACATACTGTACTATAACTGCTTGAAAACATGGATGTGGCACCAGCAACTGACATAAGAAATGTAAACAATGGTAAGATGTTTAAACAGGTCTTCATGGCAACCTTTAAACATTTCTCTAATGGAAGAACAGTGGGACTATTAATCTGTCTGTTCAACAAAATTATAAATAAGTGTAAGAAGAGGCAAGTTTCGTAAATTTTTTTTTCTTTGTTTCACTGGTTACTGAGTAACCAGTTTAGCTGCAGCACAAATGTAGTTGTTTTTCTAGGTATTGCATATCTGTAATATATTAATTATCAATGTTTTAATGTATCTTATGAGTAAAACTGTGATTATAAATACTGCACATCAGCTGCTTTTTAACAGTCACGTCTCAGTGTGTGATGACTCATTGCTGCTGCATGTTCCCCCTCGACCCCAATATTACAACTGTTGTCATTTTTTCTATTTTTATGCCCAAGGTCATTGCGTTGAGATGAATCGTCACGATGACGTCGGCTCCCATCCCCCATCCTACACCTTTTACTGCACATTTAAAAAAGGGAGAAAAAAGAAAATTTTTGTCTGTATTTCTACTACATACCACTAGAGGACCCCTTTAAATCCCCTTTCTAGTTTTTATTTCTCCAATGAAGCCAGGCTGCTCCCCCTCCCTCCCTGGATTGCTTCCCTTCACTCCCACCTCCTCCGCTGGACTCAAATACTAGTAAACCCGGTAGGTTAGCTACTGTCGGTCTGTCAGCCAAAGATTCAGATTGTAACGGGTTTGATTTCACTCCATAATCACACCAGAGGAGACAGCGGAAACTACACGCAGTGTGGTATGTACATAACGGTATGCAATATAACGCATTGTTAAGATCCTGGTCCACAGAATACGTCTGTTGGCTTGAAACCGGTGAATCTCACCTGGGAATATTAACACGAAAGCGGCACTGCCTTTTGATGTTTGGAAGATGGAGAAGGAAAATAAAAACATTAAAGCTGTAACCGGTAATACGAATACGAGCTTGGCGGTTGAGTGAGAGGAAGCAAACCATTTGCCAGCATGTGTTAAGTCAGGCAGTTTTATTCTGTGGTGGGCTCAAGATGTACAGTTAGAGGTAACGTCGGGCCTATTGTCGGTCGGCTCTTTCGTTATGAAACACGACAGGGGAACCGTTATACCGAGGCCGTGACGTGCCTTGTCATATTTCGCTGTAAAGACCGTAGAACCGTTATAAAGACACGGACAACTGTTACTATCTGGGGCTTTGTTACAGAACAGGGTGTTCATTCATCTTTATCGTTTTTGTATGGACATTTTTGGCTCACTCGGTATTGGATGCTACCACTATAACCGACTCAGGTTCCGTTCGTCTCTATCTGAGACCTTCTGGGCAGCGCTGTGGCCAACCTTCTGTCGTCTCCCGTCCCGTAGTAAGGGGTGTAATTATGTGTGCTAAGATGTTAGTAGTGGAGGGGTAAGCCCATTTAAACTATGCTCACCTCGTTCCTCATTGGCGGAGCCAAATGAGGCTACCACACTCAAGTACAACATCTGCAGTGTCACCTCTGGAGTTGAAGCATCGTAGATGAGAAGACAAAATGACATGTAAATGGGCATTGGAGAGCATTTCTATTGTACCTACTCTTATGCGGTCTTTAGGATCCATTAAGAGGTTTGAAACTCCTCCAAGGCATACACATTGAAGCATTTATCTGCTGGGAAGGATGACAAACGGGCTTACATATGTGCAGAAATGCATGCTTTTTCGAATGAGTCGACTGGTGCAGGTTAAGAAAGGCCAAACTGCTGTAAAACATCCTGCTGCTTGGAAATAATTGATGAGCTGAGCCATTCTTAGGTGTTAGGTGACATCCTGTCCTTTCCACTGAAGCTGTTGTTTGAAGAACAGTGCTTAAAAAACTGTTTAACTTGTATTAGGCAAAAAAAACCAAAAAAACAACAACAACAGCCTTGTGCTTAAAAATTATCATTATTATTATTACTCTGTACACACCAACACATGAATTGCCTTAAAATCCCAAATACGGGGATTACTACATGTCCCAGGTATGTGTTCCCTGGATGAGAATGACGTAAAGCTGTGCCGATAGTGAGAGTCTTTGCTCCTGTGTGAAAGTTACACGTTCTGGCTATTTTATAATGTAATCTGCAAACTGTAACTACACACTTCAATACTGAATTGGCTTGATTGTCTAAAGATTGGGCACCAACAGTGGTATTTATTTTCTTTGATAATACTGTTAGAAAGCTGAGATGGAGGCTAAACAGAGAAGAAAGGAGAGAAAAAGCCCCAGATGACTTAAGAAATCAGGCCACTAGGGATACCTGTGATGTGAGAGGAGGGACTTAAACTCTACACCTCTCCTCTGCACAAAAGTGCCTTTTTTCACATGAAAGGCAGACTCAGCCTGTTTTATATCTGATCTGCAACAGGTGATTACCACAGTGCACTATTGTGCTGGTTTAATGGCAGTAATATGAACTCAGAGTAGGGCATCTGTAGCAGAAATGCCCTGCTGTGTCCAGATCTCACTCCTCTGGTTGTAAAAAGAGGTTGGGAGTGAGCTTTCATAAGTACGTATTAACTTTATAATCCTGGTGATGTAGAGAAGAGGAAATGGTAATCAGATTTGTCTGTCACACATTTTTTTATCCCCTTTCCTGCATGTCTGTGTAAATCTAAAAACACACAGTGTCTTATAAACTATTAACTACTACTTCGAAACAGTAGTTATCAGTGTATTGCGAAGAACAGTATACATGCATCGCTATTGGTGTGGAGGTTATTAAAGACACAACCTTTTGTTGGTAGCATCGTACAGTGAAATTGATGTGAATATAATAATAATAATAGTAATAATAATATATTATTATTAATAATAATAATAATAATAATAATAATAATAATAATAATAATAAATTCTTAATATAAAAGTTTGAAAAAAATACATGTAAAAAAAACAAAACAAGCATCAACACATTGAAGTCAAGTAATTTTTTTGTCCCCAAAGGGAAACTTTGTTTATAGACAGGTTCTCATGATATTAAGTCATCAAACGATAAAAATCACTCACATACATTAGAAATCAAACATTCAGTCAAGGAAGTAAGTCCTATAAAGTTGGACGCAAATAATTCTCTATCACAATGAAATAAAATAAATGCTCCAACTGGGATGCAAAACTGAACAGATGGAGTTTTACATTAAATTTGGTCTCTGTCCCCCTGCAGCCAGCTCGACATCTGATATAGTGCTGCAGAGACACACACGGTCCCCAGTGCAGGTCCCCTGTTGATGGCTCAGAATGTGCAGTGTGTTAATCAAACCAGTTCATGTGAGACAGATGGACTGGTAGCAACAGACTGCACTGACCCAATGAAGAAGGCCTGTGTGAGATTCATTTAGTTAAGTTTTCCTCTACAGCAGTCACATGTCTGAGTGCTGACAGCTACAGTGCTTTGTCATCATAGCCACTCACTTCCTTTTACCTCTCACTAAACTGCTGTTCAGTCAACAAGACCCTGTTAGCACTTGAGCACAGATGAGCAACTAAGGAGCTGTAATGGATAAGATTATATTTTTCTCTGACTGATTTGAATGAAAGGAATATAATTTGCATTCGGTTTTGCATTGGAAATAATCTAGGCTGGATTTGTCGACAGATTTTCTCTCTCTGTTGGCCTGATTTGATCTGTCTGTAGTTCTTGTGTCATTGAGACATGCCTCATGGTAGATCAGTCATAGCAACTAGCTTCATTTTCTTTGATTTATCTTGGCTCCGATCTACCTTGCATCTTCTGTATGCTTACTGGCTTTTAAATGATCCTAAACTTAGTGTAGTCTTAGTCTTTGAATTGAGCACAGGTCAATCTAGTGAAAAAAAGTTTTTATTTTCAGATACCAATTTAAATTACAAATAAGAAAGTTGCTAAAGATAGCCAACATGACCTATATTCTAACAACATATATATATATAAATATACATAAATATATATAATACAATATATGAAAATGAATATGAATATAAAATGAATGAAAACTACTCATTTTTATTTCATTTATTTATTTGTGTTATGATTTTATCTTAATGTTATTATTTATTTAAATTTACTTGTTCCTAATAAAACATTGTGCTATTCTAGCTTGTGCTACCTTTGTGTGTTTACATGGTGCATTAAACTTAAAACACGGGCCAGAATAACCTGTTCTAGTATAAGAAGTCAGTTAGGGATGTTTCACTGCCTTATTGCTCAAGTTTTAATGATGAGCAAGGGTCAAAAAAATCTCAACTCTTATCTGTCTCAGTCAGCATCTGCTCTCTGAACTTATCAAGTGAGTCCAATGGGAGCTTAAGTCGGCTGGCTCGAGTTAAGTTCAAGGTTCTGCAAAAGTTGCGTAATCACCTATTGTTTACTCATCAGTGCTTATCAGCTGTTGTAATATAAAACTCAAAATGTGAACTCTGTGCAAATGTGTGTTTGAGAAAAGGAGATGTTTTAAGCTCCGAACATCTAATTCTCTGTGTGATAAAGATGTTTTTCATGTCATCTTTGCCCCATTTTTATCTTGCTTGCCTGAAATAAGTCTCCAATCTGTTCATATAAATAGCATCTGAAGAGTAGAAATACCAATTGTACTGCATTTTCCTGACTTGTTATTATTCTTTGTCATTTTGAGACAGAACAAGGAATTCCTTGGAGATTTAGTTGATGAGCAATGCTTTTTGCTGTGTACACTACACACTAGGGCGAGCTGTTTTCAAACAGAGCCCAATTGTCATGACAAGACACTGCCGACGGACTGAGTCTGGAGTCCAGATAAATGTCCTGGTGTAGACACACAGATGTATAGAGTGAAACTGACAAGCAGTTGGTGGTAGAGAAGGATGGCGATGTCGGTCTGATGACATGTCTCCTCTTCTGAACAACCCATTATTTTCAATCCTAAACAGAAGTCATTGTGGATTCAACTTATTAGTTGAAAATTAAGTCTATATCAGAAAAGGATGAAAAAACTGGACTAAGTATCAGTACTGGGAAAAAACAGAGGAAGATAAACGATGGAGGTGGGCTGCGAAGCTCCAGGCAGCAGAGAGGAGAATGTTCTCAGTGACCTGCTATGACCCCCCCCCCCACTCTTTCCCTTATCAACCCCTGGAGCGGCTAGTGAAGGCCTCAAGTCCCCCATCCAAACTAAACACAGCAGACTGCAGCTGCATTCAGGTCCAGATAAAGTCGCTGGAAACCTAAACATCCACTCATGCTGTGACACCTCAAAGAAAGAGGATCTGAGGAATTCGTGACACTGCTGTTGCACACATATGTACATGACTGCGAAACCCACGAGTCAACAAAGATGCAAGATGGAGAAAAAAAAAACTGTGTTTGTGAGTCGTGACTCGTGACTGAGGGAAGTGATGGGGGAGGGCTGGTGGGAAGGAGAGAGGAGGAGGCGGGTTTCGTTTGCACAGGCTGGTTGTGATTGGTGGATGAAGGGGTGGAGAGAAGGAAAGGGGAAATTGGAATCATCTTTTCACAGTGAGGGCACTCTATACCAAAAATAGGGAGCATCTTGGGTTAATCTGACATGTTCTATCTATTTCTCACTAAATAGCACCTTTTATCCAACAGATGACTTCTCTTTTATTCTCCTACCGTCACAGTGAAAGCAGTTATGAATAAAGCATGAGTGTTCAAGGACACTCATGCCACGCAGATGTTCCAGTGGTCATAGATTTGTTGAATAGAAAGTAATCCCTCTACAGCTTTATGTGGAGGAAGCTGTTAGCACATTTACATGATTGTGCAACGCTATGACAATATATCTTGCGCCACTGTCCTCGTTTTAAACCCAATGTAGTCTTTGGTTTGCAAACAGATGACATGCACAACTTTTGAGGATCAGTTCCAAAGTTTAGCAACCTAACTATTAATATGATTTTAATTTCTTAAATCCCCCTTGTTAGTTGAAATGTGACCTAAAGCTGTTTTTGAGGATTTCTGGCTTTGATTGAAATGGTCATAATGCATGATTAGTAATCTAATCATGCCAACTTGGGAGAAAGTAACTCTTATTTAAAATCTCTAGCAGCTGCTTTAACCAGATGATATAGATCATTATTGTTTTTATTGACAGCAGAAAGTTTCCACTGAGATCTTCATAGAGACAACGTTGCTTCATTGTCATTTGAAATGTGCTGATGCTTTTCTCTGTCACGATGTTTCTCCCTGAGTTTCATTGAAACTGTAAAAACTGAGCTGGCTCTTTATCTGCTGTTTTACAGAATTGCAACTAACGAAAAATACCAAAAGACGAGTGGACAAAAGGAACCTGACCACTTAATCCAGCAGAAACTGGACAGCAGAGCACTACTGGAACTAACATCCAAAATAAAGGAAGAGCACCCAAGGGATCAGCTAACAGACGTATTGAACTGTACAGCTAAGGCTTGAGATAAATGGCTGACAAGCAGATCAGGTGAGGTTGAATGTGACTCCAAAGTTTTGGAGTGTTTTTTTTATTTAGTTTTTTTTTTTAATCTAATGACTTTCCACATATCCTATTTTTATCTTTGGCATTTTTTCTCATTCAGTTTGCCTGCCAAATTGATCAATGGGGGGATCGCTGGCCTAATTGGAGTGACCTGTGTGTTTCCCATTGACCTGGCCAAGACTCGCCTACAAAACCAGCAAAATGGATCACGCCTTTACACCAGCATGTATGAACTCACACAAGCTTTGCTGCAGTCAGAGTTGATCCGAGGTACCCCTGAGCTTGACTAAAACACCACATGTGTTGTTTTTGCTTTTTAGGTCAGATTGCCTTATTAAGACCATCCGGTCAGAAGGGTATTTTGGGATGTACCGAGGTAAGCTGAAGACTTTTCTTTACCTGTGGTTATATGTTGATCTAACTGGAGTGCAAGTCTGGTGTAAAACACTGAGAGCATCTCTGCCGTTTGGTAGCTTAGGATCATTGCAGGCAGCTTCACTGTGAGACTAGACATCAGACAGCTATCAACTTATAGCCAATGACATTATTATGTGAAAAAGCATTCTAATGTAAACCGTCTGATTTTATCTCTTGTACTTTCCCTTTCTTTTTCTTTCTTCTTCGTATCCCTTCAATCCTCTTAGGAGCTGCGGTGAACTTAACGCTAGTCACGCCGGAGAAGGCCATCAAATTGGCTGCTAACGACTTCTTCAGGCATCACTTCTCAAAGGATGGGTGAGACATGAAAGTGCTGACAGCCTGGCTTACACACTTTACTCCCCTCATTTTCACTGTGAATAACTGGCATGTTTATTGATATTCATATAACTTGGCACATTAGCTGTCTGTATTCTCACCAAGACTCCAGTTAACCCTTCGCCTTTCCGTCATTTCCTCAGAGGCACAGAACGTTTCATACTGATATGCTGCATTAGTTATAAATACAGTGACTTGCATGTGTGCCAGTGGCAGTCCTGTCTGAAATCACATCACTGAGTTGCACTTTATAGCGTCACATGCCAAGCATTAATAACCATCATCTGGTGCTGCTGAAAGAAGGAAGCTATGGTCCACCCCGGGAACTACATGCTCAGATAAACCTGAAGCTTTCAGGGACTTCTAACTCCATCACTATGGTAACAAACATGCCAGCTGATGAATGATTGACTTGTTTGGCCCCACTGCTCTTTGTGTGAATTATTAATCCGCTCTTGTGTTTGACATTTTATGGAAGACAAAGATTAGCATCACCAGCAACAGCAGTGACCGCTACTTTATCTTTTTTAAAAGGACTGTGGAAATAAAATGGTCTCACATTGTCATCGTACTGTTTGCTCACTTTGTCTCTTTTTTCTTTTATTTCATTAAGGAAACTCACTCTGCTTAAAGAGATGCTGGCCGGGTGCGGGGCAGGTACATGCCAGGTGAGTGGGAGAAGCGCTGCTTTAATTGCATCCCCCTGTTATCCATCTGGAGCTCCCGACTTCAGCAGATCACATACACATGGCTGAGCCTCCTCCTCTGCCTCATTTGTCTGCTCCTGCAGCTACAATTAGCCACCACTGCACTTAAACAAGGCTCAGTAGTTAGAAAAACATGCTTGCAGTGTGTAGATTGTGCTATCTGCAATCAGAGCATGACCTGTAATGTTCCATTTTAATGAATGATTTCCAATCACTGTAATGTTGTCCTGTTAGCAGGAGATACAGCGGCAGCTATGCGTGAGTGATCAGATAAGACGTTTTGAGAGTGCTTGGCCATGTGCGCTAAGTGAGTGAGTCAGAGGGAAATGCCTGTTGTCAATGAGGGCAAAGGCTTCAAGCCTGAGGAACGTGATTAGATTAAGTGTAGCAGACCTTGGATTAAGATTGCAGCTGAGAACATGGCCATCTCACGCTTAATCCAGTTAACTAGTTACTATTGTATGACTACGGAGAGAAACAAGACTTGACATTCAGCTAATGGAAGTTTAACACTGGACACACATTTTTCTGCTCACACTCAGAATTAATCAGTCTTAAACTGGTTTTTAAAAAAGTCAGATTTGTTCACAGGGTGCACATGTGGTCAATGCATTTAACACCTCATTTTGCTTTGGTTGCAGGTTATTGTAACAACTCCTATGGAGATGTTGAAAATCCAGCTCCAGGATGCTGGAAGGATTGGTAAGAGGACATTAAATACAGCTGCTTATTTTGACACAGAGTGAAGTGTTGGTGATAAACTGGAGAAAGAGCGACCCTGTGTGGCTGTGTCTGAGAATACAACTTTTATCCTTTTTTTCTTTCTTAAATTTGAATTCAAAATGCCTTACACATATATCCGTTGCATAGAGTGATGACAATGGATAGGAGATGTTTCTGTAATTACTAATGTTGTGCTGTTTGTGGGCTGCAGCTGCTCAGAGGAAGCTCATGCCGGAGACGGTGCCAGCAGGTACCGTGGAGACAAAGTCCCCGACGGCTATACAGCTTACCAAACAATTACTGAGGGAAAAAGGCATCGCTGGGCTTTATAAAGGCCTTGGTGCCACATTGCTCAGGTAAATCTGATTTGGCCTGAAGGTGACCATTTTGCTCACTAACTGATTTTTTAAAATTATTATTTTTTTTTTACAACTTATCGTTATTGTCTTTATGTGTGTTTTTTATGTAGGGATGTTCCTTTCTCCATCATCTATTTCCCCCTTTTCGCCAACCTGAATAACCTGGGAAAAAGAGGCGCAGAGGGCCCAGCTCCTTTCTATGTGTCGTTTATATCAGGCTGTGCAGCAGGAAGCACGGCGGCTGTTGCTGTCAACCCTGTTGATGGTGAGCAGAGCTTCTGTTGGGACCTTTTCAGCAATGTTTACACCGATATGACATGTTTTATACTAACCCGAGCTCACTGCGTTTCAGTTATAAAGACCAGGCTGCAGTCACTGAACCGAGGGAGCACAGAAGACACGTACAGCGGAGTGACTGACTGTATCAGGTGACCTCATTATGTCTTTACTGCTAAAGAATGTGTAGTCATCGCCATCATCATCTCTACTGGCATGTAACAAATGCATGCCAGTTTATGTAATGTGTTTTTTTGTTGCTCTTTAGGAAAATCATGCGCAATGAGGGTCCATCAGCCTTCCTGAAGGGAGCCTACTGTCGAGCCCTGGTCATTGCGCCTCTGTTTGGCATTGCACAGGTGGTCTACTTCCTGGGTGTGGGTGAATTTATCCTCAGCTTCCTGCCTAAAAAAGACAAATAAGGAGCACATTTTTTTCTGCCTTTCCCTCCCATGATGCATCACATCATCTACACGCGGATTCATCTGACACAATGTTTTTTTTTGGGGAAGGTGTCAGTGCATGACCGAGTCATTTAGTTTTCAGTTAGTTGTGTTGAATGTTAAGAGTTGAAGAGGGAGCCTTTGTTTGCCAAGCTGCCTGTGGTGGCGCATTAAATTCCAGTTGGCAGGTTCAGCTAGCTCTCTGGAAATGAAGCCACATATATCAGTTCAGCATTTTAAAGGAATACTGCAGCAACATTTTATTGTGCGTTCTTTTTTAAACACAATTGTTAAATTTGCAAAGTAGATGGCTGCTGCCGATTTGCAAGCACTACTTAATTTTTAGACCAAAATTTTAGGCATTAGAAACCTCCAGCAGCTCATTTGATTTCACAATCTATGACTATCCTAAACTGAAAATCAAAAGCACATTCCTCACTTAGATATTTGAGAACTTTACATCTGGTGGAATCCCAGACTTAATGTATTTAAAGCTGAAACATATAGTACTAGAGAAGAATTCACTGTTTGAGTCCAGTTAATGTGTTGATGTGATACCAGCGCAATCCCTATGATCTTTCCTGAGAAGCCACTTCCCTTCCTGTACATTAAGTGGATGTAATGAACTCAGCCATCAGCTCAGAGCAGACTTTGATTGCCTTGGCTTTTCAAGTAGATCAGGTTCCACATGATATTTAGTGCTACCACAATGGTTTGACTGTTTTGCCTTCGTGAAAGATGCCTCTGTTTCTTGGTTACACTCCAGACTGAAGGCACAGTTTTCGGTGTTTGAACATTATGGATTGCTCCAAATGTCATGTTTCCATTCTTTAACCTGGAAGCATAATCACCCAAAAAAAAGAGATTACCGTTATGCATCTTGAGATGGGTCAAAACTGCATTATCCATGGACCACACTCCAATCACTGAGGTCACTGCAGGGTTTGTTTTTGGGTTTTTCTGCATTGTGCACAATGGAAGATGCCTGCTGTTACATCACTGATTGGACTGTAGGCTAAAGTGCAGTGTGCAGCAGCAGTTTTCTGACATGTGTTTTTCATTGTGGATTCAGAGGCATTAGTTGTAAGCACGGCTAGATTGATAGTAATTTTGATATAAAACCAAATGAATAGTTCTTAAGCTAACAAATAGAGTTTCAGAAGGTGTTCTGAAACACCTGAATACAGTCATCCATTGTGGAGCGGAGTATTTTCCCCCCCTTAGATACAGACATACGATTATTTTTGTTTACAGATGAGTTCACTCAATTTTAATGCTTTGTGCAAACTTGAATTCAGTGGCAGGACCCAAAGAGCTTATGAAAAATCCTTCTTTATCAGAATATCAACCCACTGTGTTCTCAGTGTTATACCATTTTGACCAAACATCTCTCCTTGTTTGCTTTAGAGGTTTTGTTTGCTTTAAGCTGTCAGGAAAAAAAAACAGCCCTGTCGTATCTTGTTTGTGCATCACAGCAACACTGAAGCCCTGCCATTGGTTTATCTTGTCGGAGATCAAGGTGACTTTGATGTGCATTATCCAATCACATTCCTTCCTTGCTCCCGCTGGTCAAGCAGCTCTTCAATTGTTCTGTTGCACTGTGGATGCACGATGCAACTTTTTGGTGTAATATCTTTTGTGGGAGTGAGCTTTATTTATCAATATTCCTTTCTAGAGGCAGTATAGCACTATATATCTGTATGTGTTTGTTTTTTTTTCTTTGTCAAACTGTCCACCTTAACTATATTGTACATATGCAGATGATATCAACTTTGTTTTAGGATTTATTGTTTTGTAAATGATGGCTTATTTGCACACCTAGCTCTCCACCTCCCCCTCATCAATCCACATTGTAGTGATTTTATGTTATGATGATGTGGACATATCACATGAAGGAACAGAAATGCAACAAGCATCATTTGAACTTAAATGCAAAATATTGAGATTTTGTCTGCCAAGGGGAACACTAGTATATATTTTCTTAGATGTTTGTTTTTTTTCCGGAGGTGTCATTTCTCCTGAGCTGTTGGATAAATCTGTGGGTGAGCCGGTTCCATACTGCTAAATCCCAGGACCAAATGAAGAATCTTAATGCTCACAGAAATGTAGTTTCAAGTGAATGAGGTATAGCAGTGCTGGTGAAAATGACATGAAATGTAAAACCACCCCAGACAAGCTCAACAGAGTTCATGTTAATGTAAATCTGTCCATCTGAATGGTGCTTCTTCTATGACGTAGCTGCAATATGACAGTGGCAGCACCAAGACCAAGGCTGCACTACGTGAATCACATGCAAGCTCTTCTCAGCGTTGCCAGTGTCTTAACCGAAAGCCATAAGTCAGAGAGGGACTGTTAGGCATCGACTAGCGATGATGGCAGATGACAGGCTGAAGTAAAGGAAGATGGCAAGAAAAAAAAAAGACCCACCTACTCTTGTGAGCTTGGCTTTATGAATTACTGTTGAAGTTTTTTTTGTCTCTTTGACATTCCAACTTGATTTTGTATATGCATATGCTGTTATGTGATCACAATGCCTAATTTTGTGTTGTTGAAATCATTATGATTTCTCACCTCTCATCCTTCCCTCCTTGTCTTCACATTGTTTTTTTTAACTGTTTTTGGTTGAAGTTTTGAAACAAATGTCGTGCGAGTTGTTTCGTTCTTTGCTCAGCTGTGAATCTTCACCAACCTTGTGCATTTGGTTATGTATGTGCGTGTGTGTCTGACAGTGTAGTGCTCTAGTTGACGTGTAGTTGTTAAGAGTGACTCTGCGGTATTTTTCTCTTTGATTGTTGAGCCCCCTGCTCTCTCCTTCTGTGTATTTGTCACAATCCTCTGCCATTTACTTGATCCAGCATCCACCGCCGGGATGCAGGCCAACGCAGAGGAACTTCCAAAACACCAAAATATTTAATTTAGAGTGTATACAATCAAAGAAAGCACAAAGGATTATTAGGCATAATAAACCACATGCCCCTCTGAATACTTTTGGAAGCTTATATGCTGATTTACGGATGTGAATAGTGATTTATTTCCGTAAACCGTGATTGAAATATCCTTTTAAGTGTTAGAAGAAACATTTATGACTGTAAAACCTTAGGACTGGGACAACAGGTCATCAGAGACCCACACGATGGTGTCCACTGTTACCCATCAACAGAAAGCCACAAAATGTATATTGCCTACATATTCTATATGAATCAAATAAAAGAATGTACCTTAGATATTGAGATGTATAATAATTATAGTAAAGATTTTATTACATTTTAATCTAAAGATTTGTGCTTTACGTGTTCACTGAAAAATTCATGAACCAGCTCACTGATATGCAATAAGCATAAGCCACACAGAGACACATAGTAGAGGAAAAATCTGTTAACACTTGACAACCAAGTAATCACAACTTTACACAGTGTATGACTAATGCAACTGGGAAGCTTGGAGGCCTTTTGGGCTCTGAGCTCACCTCACGTCCCTGTTCTCTTCCTCCAAGAGGAATTGTGCAGTACAGCACTTTAAAACAAGGACCCACCCACCCTGCTGTCTATCTACAAAGTCTCTATTCGACATAGAGGGTGTTAATAAATATGTGTGGTGAATGACATGGCTGTCCTGGACATTATTTGCAATGCAATTGAAAAAAAAAATGGAAAAAAAAGATTGTGTTCCTTGCCACGATTTACTGTTCAATAAAGTGACTGTCATTAAAACCGTCTGATTCAGTTGTCTGTCTTTGGGTTTTTCACTCTTCTATTACACACTCATCACTGTTTATTTTGCAAAGGTGCAGTCAGACACTGACTCTCCGGGTTTGTATGTGACAATGCTGTGAAAACGAAACAGTTGAAGGCCGCAAGGACAACATTGTGACTCCTTGAGGCGCGAGAATCTCCCAAGTCTGTTATGGGGAGATTTGTTCTCCTTCTGGAGCCACCAGGTGTCAGTGTTGGGCTGCAGTGAATCTGTAGACCCTAAAGGTGGGAGTGGAAAGTCAGCAGTAACACACACTACAGGTGTATATAAAATTTTGGGTGGCTTTTGGCAGTAAATCACGTGCTCTGACCTTTCATACAAGTTTATTTCTCTTGTTGCTGTGATAGAACATACAAACATGCATGTCCCTGCTACATGTTATCTTTGGCGTTTCACTTGATAAATAAATCATGTTTAAATGTTTAGAACTTGCATGATAACATTAAGAAAACATGTTTTTCACTTGATGTTTGGTATTTTTAACTCCCGCCTGTTACAGCAGAACTCCTGCTATAAAGGGTTCATTCATTATTAATCTTTTGCTATTTTATTTATTCAGCGACTCTGTTTATGGCATTAGTTTCCAGGTGCTATTTTGCAGAGCCCTGCAGCATAATTACATCATAGCACCTTCATGTAACCCTGCACAAACAAATATACGCATCCTGCGGGCTTTTTATACGTCTCTGGCTTTCCATACAGATCATATTTCTGCAAGAGTTAGATTTCATATTGGATTTTTTTGCTTCTTTGGAGAGACTCCTTTCATCAGACTATCTACTCCAGTGTTTACACACACAAGAGATTAACTGAAGGCTCAGTTTACCACAAGACTTTGAAATGTAGAAATGAGCAGCAGCTACTGTTCCTGTGCTCTCTCAAATCCTTTTCATGTGTCATGACTTAAGCTTCCATCGTGGACTATTATTAGCCTTTTCCTGCTCTCTAGCAAGAAGAGGAGGGGAGAAGGTGGAGGAAGAGGTAGTTAAGTTGAGCTGAATGATGGAGGAAAGGCAGGAAGCAAGAGGTGGAGACAGCAAAGGGTCCATCAAGCGAAGGAGCTTGAGGAAGGGAAGGGAAGGGATGGTGGTGATGTGTATTTAGGTCACTAAATCAATGGGAATCAGGTTTTTGAAGGGGAGAAAAGGGGGTATTTATAGATACCAGTGGAGACAGATGCATCTGTGACAGGCACAATGTTGCTTGGAGCAGGAGGTGGAGATGGGATACTGGGAATAAAAGGTGGTCAAACTGGTCTGCAGAGAATTCTCCCAACAAATAGCAAAAGATGTTCAATCGTGAACAAATAGCAGAGAGCACAGAACAAAATGAAATATGATCAAATGGAAATCGCTACAGGATGCTTTGAGTAAATGACCTTCCCAGCTTTATTGACAAAACACAGCCAAACTGTTAGTGTTGCAAATACTCAAAGCATTTGCATCTACAGTGCAGCTCTACTCATATCCTATTGAATTTCTAATCTGTGATATCACTGAGCCACATTATTGAATGGGATATTAGACTACTGCTTTGCAGGCTTGTGAGGAAAACATGCATATTAATGGCTTGAAACACAATAAACCGTAGTAAGAGACACTGCTAAAAAATGAACTGAGAGGGAACTGGTTGAGCTTCATATAGTGGCTTTACTATATACAACATCTATTTCAACAATGACCAAGTGGTAAATTTACTGATGCAGGCGTAATGCTGTAGTTTTAAGAGCTGTCATGCTTATCCCATTTGTTCTGTAATGCTCCGTGTCTCTGTCTACTTGCTTCTGGCAGGAAGAAGTTCCTTCACAAATTGGAAATTTGCCCAGAGAGCAAAAAGAAAAATAATTGAAGCAATTGTTTTAAATTGCTTTCTAACAGGCTTTTTCTAGGACTGTGTCAAGGTCAGGGGCAAATTGGTCCTTCTTCACTTACAGGACTGCATGTGTGTGTATGATGTAAGACAGCCTGAATACTGAGTGCAAAAAAATCTACATCTCATTACGGCAGCTAATTTAGGAAGTATTTGCATAGCAGTCACCTCACCTTGCATCAAAAAGTAGATGAAGACGTACCCAATTACTCCTTGAGAGCTCTTCATTTCTGCCCTGTGCACAATAATGTGGTCAGTACACTTGAACAGGACAGAGCAAAACTATATTAAATGGGATAATAGATATAAGCCAGGTGGATGTTAAAGACAAGACTGGATGGATTTATACTCAATTTGTATTTAATCAGTGTTTGCAGACAGTGAAGAAGAATTTCCACACCACTTTACAAAATGAAGCATTAAAATGTGACATCCAGACTACAGCATGTTTTTTTCTTTAATGCCCATTCCATGATGAGGAAAGCAGGATTATTTTGGTCAATTTATAGTTCTGCTCAGTTATTTATGTTTTCGGAAAAAAAAAAACAATCAAAAACTTGCCAGTTGTGCTCTCCATGTGCTTTCTTTGACAATTTATGGATGATTCAGATGGTAAATGGGACTGTAGGGTACATATTTAGCGCTTTTCTAGTCACATGTTGACCACTCAAAGCGCTACAGATTCACACACAAATTCATCCAGCCCTTATATTGTTTGTTACACTAAGTGCTTTTAACCTATCACACTCATTCATACCCCAATTGACACATCAGGAAGCAAGGTGGCGTTTAGTGTCTTGCCCAAGGACACTTCGGCATGGAGTCGGGGGGAAGCCGGGAATCGATCCCCCGACTTCGGTAGACGACTGCTCTTCCCCCTGAGCTCAGTTTTTATTTATTTTTCTTCTCATTTACACTGAAAATCAAATATCGATACTTTGGGTAGGTGTCCCTGCTGTGTAAAAAACAAAAAAACAAAAGTTTTTTACGTGTTTTTGCATAAACAGCAACAAGAAAAACTTACATAATATATATTTTTTTAAATCACTCGAGTGTTGTGTCTGAGGAGGCTGTTTGGTTTGATGTTATGTAAATACGGATCTTACAAAAAGCTTTATTTGCTTTTAAAGTGTAATTGTTTGTTGGGGCATCGGATGTTTAGTAGAGAATTCAACATCTTACTCCAAGTTTTTCCTCATTTAAAGATCAGTACGTCCACAAATGAAAAACAAAAAAATTCCAATCAACCAGTGCAACTGATTCAAGCCTGATTACATCAGCAGGCGGTGACTGCGCTCCCTTTCACAGGCAAAGCCTTATGAGCTGATCAATAGATGCACAAACGGATTCAAGAATCACATGTGGCAGCAGAGCAAACAAGCAGTGGAGACTTTACACAGCTGCAAAAGTCACTCTCCCCATTTTGTCCTCTGTGCCACAGCACGGTGGCTGTTAGAGAAGGAGGCTGGGAGAGAGGAAGAGGAGCGGAGAGGGAGGGAGTACAGTGAGTCTCAAATTGGTTAGCCTACCTATCCACTAGGAGGAGAGGAGAGGCTGCTGAGGAGCAACAAAACAATAAACAGCTACTACTACAAACCACATCAGTGGAGTTCACGACACACACCAAAGGAGTACCAACTGAAAAAAACTGAGACAACGCCGTCGTATTTGCCTCGGAGCGAAGTAACACAGCCATGTATCTGAACAGGGAAGAGGACAATAGCAAAGGTAAGATCCTGTCAAGGATTGCCACTCTTTGCAAAGAGCATCCCGACACTTTCAAGGTGTTTCATTTCTGTTTCTCTTGGAGGTGACTGCCTGACACAAAAAGGTGGGGATGTTCTGTCACACATCCTCCCATAATGCATCTTTTGAAGCCTTTATCCTTTGGCATGAACCGGGAATGTTGGTGAAAAGTGTGGACTGTCATTATGTAATATCAGTGCAGTTAATTGCCTCCTAGGAGGATGCTTATCTGTACCCCGATCCTGCGTTTATTAACCGTGGGCAATCAGTTGTGAACCTGTTGTAGACAGACACTGTCATATGCAGGGATTGGTAAAGTGTGCACTCATTCCATTGGGTTTTTAATGTTGTGGACATTTGCATTGGCTACTTAAGGGCAGCATAACACAAGGTCAAAGCCTTAAGCTGCGATGAAACCTCAGTGTAAAGAGGTTATAATTTGTGGTTGCTCCACGGCGTCCGACGTCCTTTGAAAATACTAACGAAATAGGCTGCAGCTTATTGCTTAAGGAGAGATAACCGTGCAGCAGCGAGAGGGGTAAAGAGGGTACAAAGGAGGAATATTTGAGTAATCTCTCCCACGTGTTTTTGAGGCGTGATTCCCCCTCTCTCCTCGGGTGCTCAGAAACACACTCGACTCACGTCCCCCTGCTGTTAGCATGAATAACTCTCCCGGGTTGAGAAGTAATGCTAATTACCGCCTAAAATCTTTAAAGTTATATGAGAATAACACCTGCAGCTACCGAGGACCGGTGGAGGAGAGAGGGTGGGAGGCGAGGGGGAGGTAAGGGTGGTGTAAAGGAGCAAAAAAGGCAGAGTGGGAGGAGCCGTTTTTTGTTCATTTCCCTGTGATGAGCGATAACGTGATACGGACCACAACACGGTACTGTACGGAGATGTGTGCGAGCAGCAACAGCAGCAGCAGATGACGGGGATGATGATGATGATGATGAAGATGACCATGGTGGCGGCTTTAACACAGGGGTGATCACTGTCAGAAACATAAACCACGCTTAGAGTAAAAAAAAAAAGATACTCAAAAGGTCCAATCACGCTGATATTTTAAGGATATTAGGAGGAAAAAAGTCTAAACTTTTATGTGACTATTGACCAGTTCATAGATATGACAAAAAACCTTCTTGACCTCCAAAAAAAGGGCCCCGAATCCCACTCACAGACTGCCAGTGTTGAGTTACAGCACAAATGAAATGGAGATATGTAATTGAATTACAGAATGAATGCTACTGTAATCAAGTAATTACTAAAAACTAATCAAAATGTCAGTAACAGCAATGAGGTTGCGGTTGTATACATATCTATTCTTTTTAACAAATCTAATACTTTTATCGTGCAGAAATAACAGTTTTGGGCATATTTTCACAACACAGGTAAGCAAAGAAACACATTTGGTTTGCTGCATCCTGAAAGGTTCAGCTGCTGAGTAAACAGTGTGCCTTCAGATTTTAGTATTGTTTTTGATTGTTCCTCTTGTTTGCACCACCACTCAATCAAATCAGCATGCATTGCCCTTAACAGCCTGATACTGCCCACCTGATCCAGCCCACCATACCAAGATACAGTATAATACCATGCAGTAAAAACAAAAACACCTTTTCAGGGTTAGAAATTCAACAGTATTTTTCTTCTAAGACTTAAAAAAAAAATCTCTGTTGCTTATCTGGGAATGTATTCTGGAAAACTCATCATAACTTAATTACATGTAAGTTAGATTGCTTTGATGATATATTCAGACGATCTTATTGTTTTGTATAGATAAAATCCCACTTTATACTTGATTTATTACCTCAGTCAAAGTTTTCTGATGAGTTTAAGCTCTCATTTGCATTTAAAAAGGCTTCTTTAATAAAGCATAATATTCACCATCTAAATATTTGTTCCCTTGAGTAAACTAAATAATAAAGCTGGAAAAGCTTTGGCTCCCTTTTGATTGACAAGTTACTTTGTATTCCACAAATAAGTGGGTTATATAACGATTTGCATGCAATATACAGTTAATTTGTGACCTCGAACTGAGTTCTAATCATCATGCTAACAAAACAAAAAAAAACAACTGTGAAAGATCTGAGTTTATTTTCTTATGTACATGATTCCCTGTGCCACAATCAAAGAAACCATGAGTATGATTTGAAAGCAACATATGATCCCAGAAATAAGGAAACAAAAAATGAAGAAACTAATGTTATACTAGTATGCACTGGCCAAGGCTGCAGTGGCAGCTTACTCTAGAAATAAAATAATCAGTTTAGCCTTGAGTTAGGATGAATATTTGTACAGTAATGTTTGTGTGAGTAGTCACCTTTTAAAATACCAACGTCTGTAATTCTTCTAGCAAATAATTGACATTATCTAGTGAATTATCAGTTGAAGCTAGCTTGCAGATATTTTCTTTTTATTCTTGCAAGTATTGTCATTCTGCATTTGTACTTTTTAGTTACAATAGGAAGATTTCTCAAGCCCAAGATGGATGTAGCTTCCTGTTTGAAACTCATGCAGAAGCATGTTAAACTTGCTTTCTAAAGACAAGAAATGGGTAACTTATTTGCTTTAAAATAAAAATAAGTTTTTTTAGTACAAGTTTATAGCTGCCTTTATAGCTCTTGGTTGCTGAGGGTTATGAGGAATCAAGCCTTTTGAAGGACAACTTACCTTCGTGGCCTTTTTCTCTGGCAGCATTTCTATTACGGGGTCAGTTAGTCTGTGTTCTCGTTCTCTGAGGTGTCAGAGAACAAAGACTATAAAAAGGGAGTCTTTACTATGATGAATTACATATTGATACATCAAACCACATTTATAAAAGGTGGGACTTCCTCCACTGCACTGAATTGTGAAACCTTCTTGCTGTCTGAAACCCATTATTGGAAAAATACTCTGCTTCTCTCTTGGTTTGTGACCTCTGTAGATATTTTCTTACTTATCTCATGATCATAAATGCAAGTTTCCCATTTAAAGTAAAAAAGATGATGAGGCAGTTTATGCATTATGGTGTGGGGTAATTTACGTGCAACCTCTAGAACATAGAACCCTGTGAATATGGACCCAGAGAGACCCCAGGGAACATAACACCCATCGGACCTGGAGAACATATATATGCCTTATGTAAGTTCTCACAGAGCCACTTATGTAGCTTACTAAGCTGTTTTCAGGGATTTCATGGACTGTAAGTTCAGTAGTAGAGCTTTTTTACGCAGATAACAGTTGTGAATGACTCCCATTGTGCTGGATCTTCGTTTTCCTGTAGAACTCAATATCTGATTGACACTTTTACTTGATTCACATGAGTGGGTGTTTCCTCACTGCACTGCTGTAGCCTTTAAATTCACACTGCATCTCAAGGTGGAGTGGCAGGGAGAGGGAGAAAGGTCTACCAGGGGCATATTGATTATGGCCTCATACAGGCAGGCGAGGACTAACACGTTGATCATATGTGAGCCTGGCATCCATGCAAGCACTGTGCTCCTGTCAAATAGACATCTGACATGAGACTGAACGTGCACTCCTACTGATACTAAAGGAAAAATAAGTGAATTATTGAAAGTGGAAAAGAATGGATAATTGGACACCTGTTGTATGTATTGTATTGTATTGTTGTATTGTATGATATATCAGATGGGTCATGCAGCCATCTTCTAAATATTAGCCTTGAAAACTATCAGAATCCTCATAAATAAAGAGGATGAAGTGGTTTTTAGTGGATTTGGTTCACCACTGTGACAAGGCACCTACATGCCCCAAATCAGCTTCTCTCTCCAAGGTGATGCCAAATTCAGATTTCTAATATGGCTTTTTTTGTTTATGCATTAATCATTAAAAAATTAAGGTACTAATTGTAGATTTATCTCTATACTAATTGTTTAATTTTGACAGCCATAATACAAATCCCAAATTTCTTTGATAAATGTAGGCTACATATTTTTTACAATGATCTTGCGACCCCCAGTTTGAGATCCACTGCCGTATACTGATGGCTAAGTATTTGCAATTAATACCTGTAGAAAACATTCAACCACTTATTAGGCTACTAAAGATGATCAGAATGCTGCTGTGGGACACGGGCTGTGAATTCCCATCAATTATTAGTTGCTAATTTGTTTTTTTTTATCTAGTAAATCTTTTTATGTTTGCATCAAGAATACAATGTTAAACTTTCTTTTTAAAACATGGTTCTTTTTTTTTTTTTTTTACCAAAGACTTCTTATGTCTTGTTCAACTACAAATATACTAACTGTCCAAAATTTCCTCTTTTTTCAGGTCATTATTTACAAAAAAACTATTCAGTAACAGTGTAATTCACCGCACTGGGTTTGTATGTGGCTTCTCACATGATAGTGTGTGTTTTTCCATTTTAACAATCACTAGTGAGTGTGAAAACGAGAATGCAGGCAGCTTCATCACCCCAATTTCCAACACACCAGAATACTGCCCCTAACTTGTGAAAAGTCTGTGCTACACTTCTATTTTCTCTACAGCAAGAACTTCAGCAATGAAGGTTTATTTCCAGCTAAAACACTGGGCAGTTTTTACTTTTTCAAGATGACACTGACCTGTAAATGAAGCTTTCCAGCTTCATCTATTGATGGCTTTTTAATGAAGTGATTGTATAGATTTGGTGGACAGATACAGGTGCTTTTACTGAGTGAATGTACAGAGGGAGTAGAGTTCAAATACAGGTTAGGTTTGGGTGTTACAAGTTCAGAAGGGGATATAGTTTCATTCATTATGGAATGCATTGCCCTGATCTATATATTTGACAGCAAGCACCTGAAGGTGGAGCAGTGTCACCTCATTACTTTTATCACTGCGGTCTTATTGCAGAGTGAAGTTTGGTGTAATACAGGATAAAACTCAAATACAGTTTACAACAGAAGCTAAAGAAGAAAACACTGCGGACCGCCGCGTGTTTGCTTTCACCGGACAAGCTGACATTTTGTTCTCTTCCTCTGTTTTGTAGAGCTACATCTGGAGATAGAGTTTATACATCAGGGACAAATTGCATTGAATTTATTTGATATGTGGTCCAGCACTCAGTTTGACAAACCCCTCCACAATCTATGACTTGAATATGATTTATAGTAATGCCGTCAGCTTCAGTATTGATTTAAGTTGATGTTGGCCTTGGTTTTGGGCCGGAGTCCAAACCTCTGGCCAAGTCTACCAATCTAAATGACTTAGGTTTGGCATGCAGAACCTGCACTTAATAGCTCCTCAGAAGGACTTTATTTATTTATTATTGTATTTTGGTCTCCTCGTTCATAAAACTTAAGAATAAAAATGTTGTGCCGCAAACAGATGGGCTAATTTTAAAAAGAGGAATAGCATGAATCTGACATATTTCATTAACAATTGGAATGGATAATTTACAGAATATGAATAAAATAATTTTGGTGATCCCATTACCTTTAATTAGGCACTATTTAAAATGACAATTAAACACATAGTTTGCTTAGATACATTGTTAAGCTGTGATTGGAGCATTTTTATCTATGTGATTTACTGCAGTACCTTGTCTCTGATTTTGGAAGGCCTTCATAGCGCTCCAGGATTTGACAGTGCTTGGTTTGATGGCGTCTGCAAATTGTTGGTATGCATCTGAGGATTTTTAAACGCTCAGGAAATGAAATGCAAAATGGAGGGGATTTGTGGGGTGTCTTTAACATGGTATGAAGTGTAAGTGTCAGCAGAGGACTGTGTGTCCCTAACCTCTTTGTTATTATTGCCCTGTAGAAATTGATGATGTCCCTCAACTTCATGGCTGTTTTACTAATGTGGAATGGGAAATTATTTGGAGTTATGCTGTGGCAGTCTTGTATTGTCCACGCCTTTTAGAGAAAGATGAATTGAAAAAGAGCTGGATGCCCGGAGAAGGAAAAGGAGAAGGAGAAAGGGGGTATCTGGCTTAGCAGCTGTGCTCAACAAGTTTCTATTTCTTTGATCAAACTTTAAAGGAAGATTATTGGTGGTATCAATTTATGATGCCTTGAATTTTCTTGCCCTAAGATTGCTTAAAACATAAAGCAGATGAAAGCTATGCTGTTGTCCTGTAAGATGGATGTATTGATATTGGATGCAAAGCCTGGATTAGATACAAAATACTCAACCCGTGTGCATCAGACTGGTGAACACAATCACAACAGAGACCTTTAGAAAAGGTACACAAACTGGTACAGGAATGAATGATTTGTAAGGGGTGCTTAATCAGCTCATTTAACATTTAATGGATCAGTCTGTCATTTCAGCCTAAGTTTATTTAGCTTTGAATGGAGAGTTAAATGGTTAACAGCTTCCTTTTATGATACAGATGGGTCTTGTGAGCTAAGCCATCGGGAAAATCTCAAGGAACACTGGAGTCAGAGGAACAGACTGCAATGCTAGGCAATTAGATGCTTTTGTAGGAACACCTGCAATGAAACGTGGATTTGGACCTGCTGTTTTACTGTTCCTCTGAGAGTGCTCTTCATCCTCCCCGCTGCAACAGGAAGCCACGTCAGCTGATTAGAACAAAATCTAATCACACTTTGAATTGTGCAAATTGCACTGCAGAGAAATTATATGGCATTTCTAAAGAATAGAATTTATTTTTCTTTATATATAAACCTGCAGCCTGTTGAGAATTTGACACTTACATAATGTTGAATTAGTCATGATATAAAGAAATATCAAATAAAAGGCAAGAGACATAACCTTTCCTGTCTTAAATAGATATTTATAGGCTGCTTACAGATTCCATTGGGATGAAGTATTAGAGTTGACCATTTATGATATATCCTTTATGAGCAAACTTTTGTTTTTCTTATAGAAAATATGCATACCATAGGAGAGATGCCAAGATCCATATAGCAGACTTGTTGATACAGCTTCTTAGTGCTGGAGTTATTTTTATAGTAGACTCTCTCAGCTGACTAGATTGCAGAGGAGGGGGAGGTCTTTCATTTCTCCTTTCTCTGCCATCTTCTGTCCCTTTCTCCTCTGTGTCTCGGGGAGAAGGAGAGAATGGACCGCGGCGGTTAACATCAGCCGGCCAGGAAAGGAGTGATAGGAGGTGAAAGCCAGAGAGGCAGACAATAGTGTGGAGGCGAACAGGAAAAGATGGAGAGAGCAAGTGAGACAGAAGAAGAGGAGAAGGAATGAACAAGCCCTGGAGTGCTAGAGTCAAGGTCACTCAGAGGAGAGGAGGCCCTGTGTGAATATGTCTGTGTGAGTGTGTGAAAGGGAAAACTCTGAGAATGGGAGATGTACGTAGTAAAGAATGACAGGTTGGTGACAGCATATTGGTTTAGTCTAGGATGGGGGATGAAGGATGAAGCATAAGAGGCAACATAAAGAAAGTCAAGAGATGAAAAGAGCTCATAATGTGACTTCTCAACACTCGCTTAATATTCCCTTCAATCCCGTATTTACGGCAAAAGCAGTTTAATGTCTAACTTTTAAACTGTTTGACTGGAATTTAGAGGCACCTTTGATCCGTTTATGGTTAACAGACCTGCGCTTATGTCAAGTGAGTGTTTACTTGTCTGTTTTTCACATTGTCTTTTTCTCTTATTCCCTCTGGTCTTTCCTCCTCTTCCTCTACTGTCTCATTGCAGGTTCCATCATGCATTTTGTTAAGTGCGTGTGTGTTTTGAAAATTAAACTCTGTGGCTGTGCGGGTGCATCACACCATCCTTTTCTGTCCTGAAAGCAAGTAGGGCCTACACAGGAGAACTTGTTCATCTTTTGAATAGTGATGGAGACCATTACGTAATGGATAACCTGGTGCCTGTCATTTGAGGATCAAGTGTTTTGAAAGCCGAGCTGTGGTTCGCTGAGAACACATTTTCATTTGTATGTCCTATCATCTCTCAGAAATGTAATCACTGCTGTCTCTTCAAACATATTAGGTCTGTTTGCATCTCACACCCAGGAGAGATTATCTTTATGAGCAGTTGCCATAGCGTTTTGGAGCGCCATTAAGCTGATGTGAAAGATCTGAGGTGGCTCATGTGCCTGTGACATATTTCTCCAGAGCAGTTCTGTGTGGAGTTTTGATGGCATACGATCACTATGTTTGCTGGAGATCAAGAGTTCACCCTGCATGTGGCCTATTAGGTCACTCCCAGCTCTTATTCCTACTGTTTCACAGAGACTCAACAGTAATGTGTTCATGATCTGTTTGATGAATTGAACTTTTTAGAAATTTTCGCTTTTTCCAGTCTGATAGCCTAAAATGCAGTCGGCACTAATCCTCACATTAAACCTCCAGTGCTCACACAATCACATTCAGTTGAAATTCCCAGGGAATTTTCTGCAAATTATCCTGTTGACAGACATCATTACCATTCCTATGCATAATTAATCTTTTCACACCATGATTTTACACAGATTTATATGAATAGCTTCTGAAATAATGGAGTTCAAACTGAGGACTGCCATTTTGCTTATCCTAAATAGACTCCGTAGAGCTGGTCTGCAGTTTGAGATAAATGATCTCATAAGTTTTACATTCATGCACGGGGCAGTTGATAAATACAGACTGGAACACAGAGATGAAAAACAGGGTTATGACATACAGATGAGGTCCCAAACTAGGACCATTAATCTCCAAGGCTATCCTTTAAAGGAAAAGTATCCAAAGTCATTAAAACTACAGTTCAGCCACAGAAAGGTTTTTCACATTTCCTTTTTCTAGCCTTGAGGTTGTGTTTCACCCACCACTGTTGTATGTTTTTGGAACTAGGAGTGAAATGCAATGAATGGATTGGAATTAGTTCCTGGGGACATGCATGTTTCTTCGGAAAAAGCCATCCTGTCACCTTGATAACATAGAGACTAATCCGGCATTTTTGCGCTAGCATTTTGTGCCTGTCAGACATAACTGTTTAGAGAATTGGGTCGTTTTCTTAACGATGTCAAAGAAATCTGGGAAGATTTGCGCAGTTCTTGGGTTCTATAACAACAGTGGAAAATTGAAAAAAAAAAGAAGTTCTGAATGCAAAGAACAAAGACCTTTTAATTCATGAAGATTGCCGGACTGAGACCTTGTGGTTCACACTGATTTCGTGCAGATTAGAACAACACAGAAGGGACAGAATTGAGTCGAGAATATTAATAGAAAGGATTTTATTCCCAATAACAACAGCACGGTAAGTTTCAGTGAAAAGTTGTCAATCCCACACTAAATTCTGCATTTCCATGTTGCTGTCAAGCTTAGCATGGCGCAACAAATCATGTTTATTAAGGTAGTTACTGCTAATGGACTAAGAGACCTATTACTGAGAGTAAATAAAGATATTTTGAAGCGTTACAAAGCGTAGAACTGCAACGTAAGGAAAAAAAAAACATTTGGACTTTTGTCCTAGCCTCATAGATAATTGTACAAGTGGGAAATTTGCATGCTCTGTTTTTTTATTAGAAGTTGTACTTCATGCTGGGCAGAGATAGGAGAGATTCTGCTGTTACACTATGGATGATAATAATGGTGATAATGATGATAATGATGATAATGTTGATGTTGGAGCCTTAAATCAGACACGTTGGTAACTTTATTCTCCCCATGGTTCATATGAATAATTTTATTCTATTTTTCAGAAGATCACTATGAAACTGGCATAACTGCTGGTACATTAATCCAGAGCAACACACATGCACCATTTCACTGCGTGCAGGCAGGTGACGTTCAGAGCCGCTCCTAACAGTCTTTCTATGAGAAACCTCTAGTTTGCATTTTGTTGCTTATCAACAGCTAGGTGATTGATTAAGTAATCTTTAATACTTGTGAAAAAAATCATGTAAATATTTCATTTATTAGGACCATTGACATGCAGGGATTGACTTCAACTAAACGATATATATGTAAATGTGGAGGAATGTCCATGTCTCTATTCTGGTTTTTGACATAACCGATGCCTAACTAACACAAAAAACTAAATAACTGAAAGACTGGCAGATAAGATACCTTCATCAGTAACTGTGGGCCACTTGCTAACATTGTCAGTCTATATATCCTTTCTGCTGTCAGTGTCAGCAGGTGGTAGCAGATACTAGGTTACCCGCCGCAAAAATGGCGGCGCTGCAAGATGGCGCAACACACAAAACACCCGTCGGATTAGTCTATGCAAATAAAACTTTTTGAAAAAAGGATAAAACACTTATTTTATTTCCAATTCTGACAAACATGGGACAATTGCTGCTTGAATGTATGCGTGTGAAAAAAAGAGTAAATATTACTCATTTGATGCAGTAAACGTGCAAACAGAAATGCAGTCAGTTGCCTCTCAGCATAAAGAAAAGAACAAAGGAAATCTAGCCTTGCCCTGTTCTAAATCTGGCTCCTGCTACCTGCAATGCTCACTCACATCTTGTCAATTTAATCCAAGCATAAAGTGTTGCGGCTACAATGTGCCATTATATGCATCACACTATTTCCTGGCCATTTTCAATGACTTCTTAGAGTCTCTGCTCTTTGCCACTTGGCTGGTTCTGTTCAGGAAATAGTTTTAGTATAAACTAAAACTTTCTCTTAACTGTTTTTTTTTCTTGAGAAAATAGTGAGGAGATGTAACGTGTCTGATTCAGTACAGCATGCTATTTGCTATAGAGCATTAATATCCTTGTTTGTGTGTGTGGCCACACTGTCTCTTGGTATTTAGCATAAAATCACAGTGATTTTTTATGAGGCACCCTGTATCTGGCAAGATAGTCAGACTGACAGATTGAGCTGCATGAGTGCCATCTCTGTGGTTTGGCTGCCTGATCATTTCTATATCGTTTCTCCTTCCTTTCCTAAACCCTTCTTTAGTAGTGATCAGCAGGGATAGGGATATTTTCCCTCGTTAGCCTTCTCTAACCAAATAGGCATCCCCCCTCCATGGCTTTAGTCCCCTCCATTATAAATGACTGATCAGTCATCTTGGATGATAGCGCCTATGCTCGAGCCGAGGGGTTATCTTCTGACTGTGTGAGGTTAAAGTGCCAGAGATGGCAGCTAGCACTGTGCGTGCCCTTGCCTTACTCTCTTCCATTAGCAGCTTGTGGCTGCATCACGATTGGTCAGAAAAAGCCACACAATGTAGAGGATGAGGGAAAGAGCCATTGTTTTGCAGGACTGGGGAAGGTAAAAAAATAGGATTCATTATGTTTGCCTCTGTTTGGGCTATTTTCCCACATTTGTAGTGAAGCCACAGTAATGATATTAAGCTACTCTCGAATAAGTTATCAGTATGCTCATAGAAAATGAGATATTAAATACACTACTTTATAGAAATGTCACATGTAAGTGGTTACTTGAAATTATTTGTTGCCATTTGTCTCTTCTGTGTAAGAAAGTCATGCTTTGGACGATTTCTCCTTCTCTGCAGTGACTCCTCGTCATTACAAGTTTCATCATTTTATAATGTGCTTCTGTTATAAAAACATGGCAGCGTCGCTTAAAGGAATTGGTTTGAGAATTTTATTCCGATGGATCAGACAATTTGCAACCGGTTCTCGACTGAAATGTGCTCTCTATTGCTGTCCGTTGTCTAGCCATTTTGAGTTCCTTGCTGAGAATTGGATGGAGGGAGCTGGGAGGAGAGTAGGATGAGAAGTACAAGCAGGCAACAGAAAGTAATGAGGCTAAGCTGGAAGGACAGATGACGTGGCAAAACCTGACACAGACAAAAGAAATACACAGTGCCACGTCTCTATTTTCAAATATGGGTTTATGTGGCTGATATTGAAATGAGAAAATGTGGAAATGTACAACCTAAGTTCCACAAAAGTTGGGACACGGTGTAAAATCTAAACAGAATTTAATGGTTTGCATATTTCGTAAACCCTTGATTTTATTCCCAATAGAACAGAGTGTGTTGAATCCCAAAAGTTGGGCTGCATGGTGGTGTGGTGGCCTCACAGCGAGATGGTCGCTGGTTCGAACCTCTGCTGAAGAGGGACTCGAACAGTGGCCTTTCTGTGTGGACTTTGCATGTTCTCCCTGTGTATGCAGGGGTTCTCTCCGGGCACTCTGGCTTCCTCCCACATTCCAAAGATGTTGGTCACTCTAAATTCTCCCTAGGTGTGAGCAGTTGTTGGTTTGTCTCCCTGCGATAGACTGCCGACCTGTCCAGGTTGTACCTGGGATAAGCTCCAGCTTCCCTGTGACCCTGAATTGGACTAAATGGTGTAGAAAATGAATGAATGAAAGAACATAAACAACATATCAGATGTTGAAACTGAGACATTTTGCCATTTCATGGAAAATACAATATTAGCTCATTTAGAATTTGATGGCAGCAACATATCTCTAAAAAATGAAAACAGGGACAACAAAAGGCTGAAAAAGAAACAACTGGGTTGAGGTTCACCATTCTGAGACAAACTGCGTCTAAAAACTGTGGAAAGATTTCAGAAAAATGTTCAAAACAACACCATAAGACTTTGAAGATCCCATCATCTACATCGTATAATATCATCAAAAGATTCATAGAAACAGAAGTAATCTCTGTGTGCAGAAGGAAAGGGCCACTGGATGTTAGTGATTTTCAGGCTCTCAGGCAACACTGCATTAAAAACATGAACATGAACAGACATGATTTTCTACTATAAATCGCTGCATGCACTCAGAAACAGAAATCACTGTTAGTGAACAAAGCTTGTTTTGCAATCCACAAATGCAAGTTAAAGCTCTATCATGCAAGAAGAAGCTTTCTGTCAGCACAATCCAGAAACGCCACCATCTTCTCTGGGTCAAAGTTCATGGTCTGCAGCAAAGTGGGAAACTGTTCTGTGGTCAGATAAAAACATTTTTAAATTCTTTTTCAAAACCATGGATGTGGACTAAAGAGGAGAGGGACCATCCAGCCTTTTTATCAGCAGACAGTTCAAAAGCCCGCATATCTGATGATATTGGGTTATATTATTGTTTTTGGCGTGGGCAGCTAAAACACCTGTGCAGGCACCACCAATGCTGAAAAGTACATAGAGGTTTTAGAGCAACATCTGCTCCCATCCAGGCAACGTCTCTTTCAGGGAAGGTCTTGCATATTTCAGCAAGACGGTGTTTGGATACTGCATCCATCACAACAGCATGGCTTAACAAGAGAAGAGTCCCTGTGCTGAACTGGTCTGTCTATTTTCCAGTCCTTTGACTATCAGAAAACATTTGGAGCATAATGAAAGAAAAATCTTTACAGAGTTGTTAAAAGAAGAGGGGATGCTACACAGTGGTAATCATCACCCTGTTCCAACTTTTCGAGCTGTGTTGCTGCCAATAAATTTAAAATGAGCTACAATTTTCCATGAAAGAGTAAAATGTCTCAGTTTCAACATCTTATATGTTGTTTATTGGGAATGAAATAAGGATTTGTGAGATTTGCAAATCACTGCATTGTGTTGTTGCATCTCAACCTTGTCTGTATGTGCCTGCATGTGTGGGCAACTGAATACTTTCAAAATGACTGAATATCTACAATGAATACACATAATAAAGAAATAATAACTTCAATTGTTGGTGGAATGTCATTTTTTTGTTCTTTCTTTTTCCCTTTCCGTCTCCGAAAATGATCTGGATTACCTGTTTTTGCTGCTTCTGTTGATGCTCCCACCAGTCATCTAACTTTTTGTGGTCACAAGCTTATCGTCCTGTGTTTGGCTTGGCAGTGGTGTGAATTTGTGCAGCTGGAAGAGCACAATGAATTGGATGCAAGCAATTGTGCATGCATGGGAGTGAGCTGAAAGAGCTCAGCTCCAGACTCAGTGGAGCTGAGACACACCAGATTGGGCTAACTCGTCAAGCAGTACATTTCTGATTGGTCTGGGTTTCAAAGCTGAAATGTGCCTTTTGTGGCACTAGTACACACATATGACACACTGCAGAAATATCTCTCTCTTAACTCTCGTGCTAATAGCAGCACAATTTTACAACCACAGATCACATTTCTGTCACATAACATTTATTGATTAATGCCAACCGCCCCAAGACCCTTTTTTAGTGATTATGACTTTCAGGCTTGGGAGGGGCCACTGATACCCTTAATGAGTCATAAAAAGTGAAGAATTATACACTCCAATAGTCTTGACATTGGGCGATATTTCAATATTTGGTTGCTCACTCTCAGAGTCTATTTGTCTACAGAGTTGGCACATGCTCAAATGCCCTCAGACACACATTTGCACAAGTAAACAGAGAAATCTTGACTTTCCATTCCCATGGTGTGTTTTCCATGCACTCAGGATATTTGGGTGTGGGCAGGATCCTGCTGCACAGTCCGGAAAAACAAACATGCAGGTCAAACAGCGAGATCCAGAAACACCCTGTAATTTAGTTCAGCTCGTCACCACCAACATAAGAATGGTGATTACGTAATCAAAACAAAAGGCCTGAATGCCTAAAACCCCTATATGATAATTGTCATGGTATCATTCATTTTCCTGCCTGGGGTGCCAATTCCTCGTTGATAGTAGTACTTGTGAGCTGCTATCCAGCACGAGACTGATTGTGCTTAACTATGTTCTGTTATAAATGATTTCCCCCATGATAAAGGACAGGGAATTGCTGTGACAGTGACACTCTACTTAAGATCATTTCGATCTTTACTTGGTGAATTAGACATCAAAAAGGGAAAATGCATGTGGGTCGTAATAGTGAGGATGTGACACCATATTTTCTTTAGGTCAACGTGTTCTTTCCTTGCCTCTGTGTCTACTGTCCCCTTAAAAAAACATCTAATTATAGAGCAACAAAGAGAGGAGGTAAGGACAAACCAGGAGAAGAGGGGAAAATAAGCCTTAAGCATGTAACTTGTGAAAGGAGGTAAAATGTGTGTATGACAGCATCTGTAAAGGACTAAAAGAGGACGGAAAAGGTGTTTATGATAAGGATTGTTTTAGAAGTAGCATCAATTAAAAATTCCAGTTAATATTTGATGATTACTGCTGTGTGAGATCCCCCTCCGATTAGGCTCTGACTCTGTGGAAAACATGCAATGACTGCACATCAGACATGGTTGTGAGTTGACAGGCATGTGGCTCCCAGCTTATTCTGACCGTCTTTCTCCTTTTACGAGTGACTGACAAACCTCATTAAGAACTGTTCACACAGAGTTTATTGACTTGATTTATGTACAAAGAAAGTCATAAAACATTAATGGTCAAAGGCTTTATAGCAAAATCTATGCATAGATCCGAAGCACCTAGAATGTAAACACAGAGGGAGACATTGGACTCATCTGTAGTATTTCCTGCCAGCCCCCTGAGGTCGTTTTACATATTGGTGTCCAATTTAAAAAATGATGGCCTCTGGTTTGAGAATCATTGTGCATTGACAGAGTTTACAAACACGCAAGATTCAGTCCAAATATAAGTCTGCATTTATTCCTCACCACTGAAATATTACTGGAATATAATCAGCTATTTGTATTTGAATAGTTAACTTTGCATTATATTTGCACCTCATACACTCTTGGTCAGTATCACTTTAGATTACCTGCAGGAAAGAAATGGTTATAATGTCAGAGGAGCAGCTGATGGCTAGGAGAGGAGGGGAGTTTGGAATTGCTTCAGGAAGTTCTGTGAAAATGCATCTCCTTTCGCCTGATCCATTTTCCTCCTTTCTTTCCAAATACAGCCTGCTGTGCTCTGTTTCCCACTGTTTATTACCCACCCTTTGCAGCAGCACTTTGTGTAATGTGCTCCAGACAAATTTGACAGTCTGGACGTGGACCATAAAATACCCCCTGTTAGTTTACTATCTACCAACCTAAGCAGGTATTTGGAGCCTTTTTTGTTTTTTTTTGTGGAACACTGGAAGAAAATGAAAGATGAACGGAAGGAGGATGGGGAAGGTGAAGGAACAAAGAGATTGAATTTAAGCTCACCGACATTTAAAAATAGCAAGGAAACCAATGAATGTCTAAATGTATAGCTCTATAAATTGTAGTCAAACTTTAATTATTATATAATGATATTTTGCTGTTTTTCTGTTAAACATCAAAGAAAAACAGCAAGTCCTTAAAAGGATGCACTGTTTTACAGAGATACTAGTTCCAGTCAGAAGTGGATTTTCTTGAGCTTGTAGTGCTGACCTGAGGTTATACTGTACGCACTGATGGATAACAGAAATCCAGTACATGCATCCAAAATGACATGCTGTTTCAGTGATTTAAGGCATTGTTTTTGGATGACAAGATTTAATATCAGACATAGTTATTGCTCCACTTGTTGGATGATTCATTCCACTTGAGTTAGGATGGATCCAAGTTGACTGTTTGCCTACAGATGTACTGCTCTGCTTCATTCACACATAGATGCAGAATATTTTGCACGACACATAATTGTTATAAAGTGCTATCACTGAAATTTGATCCAAAGATAACCACTTTTAAGCTCAGATATACATATCCACAAGGTGGCAAGATTTTATCCATGGGTGTTTACCTTAACTAAGTGCTGTGTAATACTTCTATCTTTTCATGCATCTCTCATGATCAGTGAGCAGGTTTTAATGCAGGTGTCCCAGCACCCAAACAGCTTTGAGGATCTGCTGTGATCAAATTGCCCAAACAGCTTTGAAGCGTTGGTCAGTGATGCAGGTGACTGCATATTCATTGTGGTGTGAAAACAACTCTCCCTGACTGCATGCAGGGGCAACAACCTCAACTCTGTACAACCTGCAAAGGTTTGTTGTTTAGGGCAAACAGCACAGACAGTGAACAGTATTTATTGTCTCTGGGGTGGAACACAAATTCCTTTGCTCAGTAGCGGGTTGCAGTTTCTTACAGAAAATCAAATATGTGTCAAGAGGCAATACAGTTCTGGCAAGTGTAATTTCCAGCTTAGTCTTGACACATTCTTTATGCATTGGTATCATGTGGAATTTATAGAAATGATAAAACTGTTTGTTTTGATCAAACCATTACTCACTTGGCATCCCTCACTGTTTCACCTTGGTTTTAGGGAGAAAATGAGTGATAAGTGAAATAAATAAGCTCTACCTGGTTATTTTTTGGCTTAGCAGTGGAAACCAGGCTAATGAAAAGCCCTGAGCATCTGTAAGCCTGCATGCCCATGCTCACTCACTGTCTTCCTTCAGCCAGGCTGCATAGCCATAGCTAGACTTACGCATGGTCTCCAATCTCCCTCCCCCTAAACAGCCCCCAGTCTGCCAGCCCCCAACTAGCACAGCCTGGAGGAAGGGCAAGCTGACAGTCCTCTGTGCTTGATTTTTTTATTTTTATTTTTACTTGCTCTCTCTAATCCTATTTTAGGCACTGCTCTTTGGGCAAAGATTTGGACAATCACTCAGCCCATATGCACAGAGGGATGCCACTCTGAACCCCCACACCCCCTACAATCTTTACATATTATTACATCATCTGCTCATGACCCACCACTGCTCAACCATACGTCACCCAGAGAGATTCTGGAAATGGCACCAGTTGTTGCAGACAGGGATTCAAGGCTCCAGAGGGGAAGCACTAATCTTTGTATTGTGTTCTCCGTGCCATTCTCCCTCCTGTTCGTGATTCCCATTCTTCCTTGTCTCAGATTCCATTTTTTCCATCATGGTGAGTCCAGTCAGGAATCCTCCAGAACATCCTAGTGAATCACCCTGCATCCGCAGGCTGAGCATAGCTGAGCAACATCCGATTATGACACTAATAGCCATAGACACGTACCCACACACACATACTCCCCCTGAACCTTATGTTTCATTCGTGCATCACTTAGTGTTGAAAATGAATAAAGCTAACCACTTTACAAATTGCCATTAGATAACAAGGGATCTATGTAAAAGCACTCCATTAACTTATGAATTGCCCCTGATTTTCAAATAGAAGTGGCAAACATACTCTCGAAATGTCACAAAGCTTTCAAATGCTTGATTCAATATTTATTTGACTTTCTCAACATAATGCTATGCTTTGACATTAAATGATAAAGTAACGTGGTCTGTGATATAAAGCACACGTTTCCATGATACACTGTGGAACAACTCCATGTGACTCAGGTTTTAGGTAGGTTTTCCATTGTAGGTAGCACATGGCATGTTGTTTAAGTGACTACCTCATCTGTGGGCTTGACAGCAATGTCTGCATGCATGGGCATCATATCCATGTGAATGCATTGCAGCTCAGATTGTATATTAGCAGACTGACTTATACTTGACTTTATTTATTTATTTTTTTGCTCCATTGGCCAGAGGTGAGAAAATATGTCAAACCCTTTGGTTCCCAGAGTCCGCCACCATCTACATAAGCTACAAATTATATGATGCACATTAAGTATCCTCTAGAAAATAACCTCAAAGAAGAGTCAATTCAAGTATATACGAATGCAGTCATACCATTAGCAGGGCTGCCAGGCAGTACTTAATCAAAACAACAGACCATCCAACAGGACGACATTGCCTTCCCTAGAAACACGCTTCGCCGACAAAAATGTTCTCTTAACTTTTTTCATAAAACTGAGCTCATCCTCAAAGAAAAACTGAAGTTCTTTCTCCAGTGAAGTGATTTAAAGAGCCAGGAAGCCAGGAAGGTAGATGTACCTCTCTTCAATACAATCAAATCTGATTTAACAGAAACCTCTGTTTTGAGACCGTTTGCAAAAGCGTTCTCAAGAGCCCTTCGACTAGCTTAAAGGTCATGTTGCATATAAATCACACAGCTGCCCTGTTTGTCCTTTTAGTAATCTAACAGACCTGATGAAGACACGGGACTGAGAGACTGTCTGAACAGCATCACTTGTTCTCTGCCTATTCCATCTGAGCCATTACACATGACGGGAATTATATAGCTCCTTGAAGTGAATTAATTAATCAACTGTGGATCATGCTAGATCAGAGGCTTAGCTTTTTTTATTCCAATTACAATGAATAATAGTTGCTGTGCCAGTGAGATTGTTTGTGACAAGTTATTCTGCATGTTGCCAGGTCAGTATTGTGCGATTTCAAGAGGGTATCACGTAAATTGAGAAAGTGATTGAAAGCCAAATGCGGCTGCTTTCCACATTTAATTATATATTTTAAACAGAAATACTGTGTTAATCATTATTACTCAGCCAGAAAAGACATGTCAGCGTATGTGATTTCTCGACTTAAATCCTTCTCACCCTTAATTCCTCTACTGCCAACTCACTCTTCCTCTATTATTTCTCCCCTCAGCTATGCCAGCAATACTTTGCCAAATGACATCCCTGTCATGATGTTATGGTGATAATGTCAAGTTTCTATGAGAGCCCTGCGTGTGTATTACTGTGTTTAATAGCGCCAAAGTCTGCCATTAATTCTCTGCTGCCTTGCAACCGAGATGAGAAACTCTACTGTGTTAGTTGGCGTGACAAACTGTGACACGCATGGTGCAGTACTGCAGGTATCATGGCCACTCGTTAACCATAATAGAGGCGATATTGATTGCAGCAACAGCCCCTATGTGTGAGTGGCAAGCTTGTATCTCTTTAGCAGTGACAGTACAAATAATGTGCTTGTGAGGAAGAATTAATGTGTAGGTAGGTTAAATATCCTCAGGTGCTGTGTAATTGAGGTAATGTGGAAGGAAAATGACACACTGCTCCCGGTAGAAGTGAAGACCGCAAGGACCAGTAGCTGTGGAAAACTATATTTCCCATGAGCTCCCAACTGTATCCTGCTGCAGACGAGCAGCTGCAATGACATCGTCAATAAGTCTCTGTTTGCTGGGTACTACCCAGCTGTAAACTGTTGACAGTCATACACAAAAACACATCAATGAGCTGTGAAGCAACAGACAGCAGTGCTGAAGGCCCATCCAAAATGACTCTGCTTATGAAGAGCAAATTTCGCTTATATAAGGGTTGCTGTCTGCAAAACTCAAATTCAATTTTGGGTAAAAAAAAACAAAACCTTTTTCATTTCTACCATTAATGATTAGATGTATTGTTTTGGAAGAAAAGGAGTTTGATGCCTGAGGAAGTGGACAGGCTACATTAAAACGTATGCAGTAGGATATATTTTATTACTTTAATTTTCCCTCCCTTTGACTTTGCCTGATGCTAATGAGGGTTATTTTCTGTGGTGTCACTCCAGCTGGAGTCTAAAAGCAGAGGGGTATTTAAATCTTCTCTTGACACTGAGCCAATACAGTGCTGTCCCTGGGGCCTCGGCTCAGTCCGCTGCACTAAAGAAGACAGGAGTATAGTGGAGCTTTACCTATAATGCACAGCACACTGATGGGAAAGGTCACCTGTGGGGGGAGGTGATTCTCTGCTCCATTTGATGAGAGCAGCAGTCACTGAACAAATACAATGCACTATGTCATGGAGTTGCCACGCCCTCACCTCCTCTATTCCTATGAGCTTCTAAATCATAGTTTCGCAACCTGTTGCACACACCGACTCTGGACCCATTATTTCTTTTAAAGTAACCTTCTGCTCTTTCTCTGTAAGCTTTTGCACACTTGTTCATCATCCCCTTATCAGCGACTCCTGACACCAGCTATGAGGAGGTTGTGGTCACAGGCGGGGCAGTGTTCACTCATCACTCCAACCGAAGTTTGTCAGTGTGAGGATTTGACTCCGTTGAACATGAGTGAAAGACAAAGGCATACAAAGACAGGCATATAGACACAGAGATACAGAAGCATGGCATCGGGTGACTTAAGGTCTTTCTTTTAGTGACTTTTTATGGAGTCTAGAAGGAGACAACTTTGGCTGGGCAGTGGCCGAGTCAATATTGTAACCTCTAGCTAGAAGCTCTGGTTTGCAGGGTTTTTACTGCCTGGTCTGCTCAGACAAGTAGTAAAATGCTTTTTTATAAGCAGCCTTTAATTGAATGAAGAAAGGCAAAGGTAGTCATGAATCAAAAAGAATTCATTTATGACAAATGGAGTCTGTTTTGCATTTTCTTATGAACTTTGCTCAGTAGATACGTGTCTTTTCTGGACTTCAATAATCTTGTAAAGAGCCTTAACTAAGCTCATTGTGTAGTTTTGTTGTGTCTGATGAGATTTCATAAAAACCATAACGGATATGCTGAGACTTGGTTGCTTCACTGTTATTTAGCTGTCATTCAATTAAAGTTGCACTTGTCCTGCCAATACTTTAATTACACCCTCAATAATTATTTTCCCATTCATGAATGACGGGGGATATTTAGGCTAATATTTCTCATATGACAAGACGGATCAAAAATTAAACAAAGGTATAAACGTTCTGAAGTGTGCACATGCACATACACACATACAATGAATACATGCAACTCTGTAGCCTCAAGCAAAAACAATTGACTTTGACTTGGATTAGATTTTATAATACCACCCACATGATACATCTGGAGCATCCGAGACCTCTTTGTCTTGGTTGATGTCACCAGCAGTGAGCTGATGATGTGGGCAGATGGGGACTGTAGGCCTGTATGCATATGCACAAGCTTCACAAATTGCTTCTCAATAGCATTACAGTTGAGTCCCTCTTCCCTCACTCCCACTCTACTTTTCCCTGCACTGCTTTTCCTCCACTTTCTTGGTTTCTTCACATCCTGAAAGTGCATGGGATCCCACTCATGTCACCGTGCTTAAGCTGTGTCAAGTGAAAAAGTATGTGGACGTGCAACTTTGAGCACATGTGCACATTTTTTGAAAGGCTGTATCTAAAAAGCAACTTTCAACGCAGATGGTAAAGGGGATATTTAATAAATTAAAATTTGCAGTAGAACACAGGAGATAAGAAGGTGATGGACAGTTAGCATTTAGTGGGTGTTGGAAGTCAGATGAGCCAGGATTAATGCTTGGCACATAAATATATCCATTTTGGGCCTTGATGAGAATAAAGCATAAAACATTAAAAAAGGAATAATCAGGCAAGAAATGCCTGTCATGCTTTGGACTTTAAGCATTTATTAAGGTGATACACGTCACTGTAGAAAGTGTAATACCAACATACTCTCATACCAACAACTCAATGTTCCTAAGTGTTTGCAGAAAACATACTGTATATTACGAAACTATGATTAGGGAAAAAAAGTTATTTGGGGTTAAAAGGATTAATTGTTAAATAGTAGAGGAATGTTTCTGTCGATATTGTCCTTTCTTGGCATCTGTTTTGCCACAGATTATCTCTCCACCTGCTTAATGTCACATGTTGGGGATGAAATTGTATGCACAATGTAATGAAGGTCAGTTCAGAAAGTGGAACAAGTGATTTTATTTATGATTGTGGAAAAGGGGTGTGATTCAATAAGCACAGCCTCTTCTCAATCATTTTCAAATGTATATGATTATACTTTTTTTCAATTCTTAATGTTGTTTTCAAATTTAGTTTTTTTAAAAATTCAACTTGTTAAGATAAGCTATACAAAGAAATAAATGCATTGGCCCCTTTACATGTTCTAAATACTTTAAAGATAAGGATTAAAGTGTGTTTACTGCTGTTCTGTAAGATAAAATTATTAGCATGTCTGTTGGACTTTCTAAAGCCCTTTTTTCACTGGTCAAAAACCCTCTAACACCTGCAAACATCTGGCACTTGAATACAACAAAAATGTGTTAAACCAGTCTTCAGTCCTGTGTTAAATGACTGCAGTAGATGCAGGTTTTAATCAACTCCGTCTTGGCTTAGCATCAGTGGAAGCACAATACCCAAGTGTTCATGCTAATTTTCACTAAGGATGCTGCGTTTGGGTAGTAAAATTGTCATGGCTCACTTTTTCACTGTAATGTCTCACATGGAGACTCTGAAACTGACAGTTTGACAACATCCTTATTTCTTTCACAGGAAAAGAACATTACTTAGAGTTATATGTGGAACGTATTAAAGAGAATTGTTTACCAAATTAAAAAAAACTGTTTTCAATTTATCAAACAAGAAGCGACAAATATGATAAAAATAATTATCAAGCTCACTTACTACACTGAAACTTGAATGTTACTTCTCCCATTAAATCTAATTGGAAAGTGTGTCCAAACTTTTGATTGGTACTGCATGTTTATGACAATGTCAAAAGTGACCTCTGTATTTCCGTCTCTTCTGCATGGATCCTGATCTGACAACAATGCTGACTCTTTTCCTTTGACTTTTTAGTCTTTTATTATGAAAAATTGGTCACAAATATATCGACACTGACGATTGCTGAAGGTCACCTTAGATAATAGTGAACATACTGAACATGCTTGCAGGAGTGCTCAATGACAGTAAGATGCTGTTTACTGTGAGCCCTGACCTTGCTTAGAACAAATAAAGTGAAATATGTTCAAGGCAAAATTATGGCCATGAACCTGGAATAATGGTAGGCTATGGTTGATTTAGTTTACAGCTCACAAACTCATTATTAGGATGAGCACTAGTCCACCTTCAGAGTATCAACAGCAACAATGTGGACTTTAATCAATAACGTTGAGGCGACCAGTGGGACTTGTGAATAATAGCTCGTTTGTAATGGTGTGAAGCAGCTATAAGACCTCGAAGCTCGCAAGCCACAAGAAGCTCATTTAGCTTGATCAGGTGTCTGTAATATATAACAGCCATTTGTCCCAATGTGACACAGAGGAGCTGCAATGTGGGCAAAGTGCTTAGAAAATATGGTGAAATCTGAAGAGGATGTACTCTTGGCCTGAGGAACACGAGGTCAAGAGGTACAATTGATGAGGAGGTAGTACCATGATTTATTATTCATTCTGTGCAGATAGATAATTAACTGATAAACAACACTGACAAATACTAGCTCTAAGATAACATCCAAGCAGGTGGTTGAATTAACCTCTGTTAAAGTAGTGTTTGCAGTTGTTCTGTGATATATGACTATAATCCATCACAAACGTTTGCTTCATGTCAAGGCAGGGGCACTTACAACCACAAGCTAACCTGTTGGAAAGCAAGGGAGTGTTTTTTGTAAATGTAATGGCTGTATGTGGCTTAGAAATATGTTTCAATCTGGCCTTATAATTTAGTCTTTCTGAGGGAGAGCTGAGGGAGAAAATTATTACAGAGAAGCTGATAGATTTTGAGCTAGATCAGACCACACATATAGTATAAGTCCTTATCTAAGACAAGGGAGAAATATATGCTACTAAAATGTCAGCTGTTTCTCTTGCTCAATCAAAACGAATGGAAGATTATTCCATTACTGAGGTTATGACAATAAATAAACTGAAACTGAATAAACTGATGGAAATCTTGGTGCTGACTTAAGTTTATTTAAACTGAGGCTTCATTCGTTTTAAAATCAAAATATATGCCTAAGGGACGAAGCTGGAAGAAGTGATTGATGGATGTCATATTCAATTCTCCCATTAGCTGTAGTGTTGCTTCTTATCTTTATATTTCTGCCCCACACTTTTTGCTTAATCTGTGTCCCCCATTCAGCTGCTCATGTATAACTGGTATGACTGCCCTTATCAGTTTGTCTGTGCAGCACTGCTTTCTTTTTTTACCATGTCTTCCAGCATTCCCTTATGTGCCTTATTTAATTTTTTTTTTAGCCTTTTTGTTGTATTTGTATTCTGTTCCAGCTTATTTCCTGTGCTTTTTGTCAGCCTACCTGTATTTTTTGAAAATCTTTAATCAGTTTTAGTTATTAAGATTCTCTTTTGGCTTCTACAACCTGCCGTCTGTGTCCTGCATTTGATTTGTCTTATAAACTGACACAACAGATGGTGCCATAAGAGGTGTCACCATTTGTCACGTGATGTCTTGCCAGTCAAACTGTAGCCCGGCTTGACACATTGGTAGAGATGGAACTTATCCCTCATCCAAGACAGTTGTAGGTGGCAGTCCTCTTATTTTTGCTGTATAACTGCCTCTGTGACTGCACAGCAGTGTTGCAGCTGAGCCATCGGGAACATATTGGGGACAGAGAACCAGCAAAGCTCCCTGCAGCCTGCAGGGGATGCAAGACACACTAAGTCTCACCACAGGTGCACTCCACCTATCAAAATTTCGCTGATTTGCCACACATCACAGTGAATTGCTGCGGTGTCGACTGTGAAATCGAATTTCTAATGTATTGATGTATGTATGTTCTTTTGCTGTTCTCTATTACATTTAACATATAAATGTCATAAAAGACAAAGAAAGAAAAGAGGCTTTCCACAAGATATGACACATGTACACTCAACAAAAATATAAACGCATGAAGAAAAACTTGTAGTTATTGTTATGTGACAAAATAATGTAACTATCCAAAAATAACAGTACAACTTTATCAATAAAGTGGCTTTAATTTGCGAGTGTTAGTATCAATTTCAAAACACATGAGGTACATTCAGTTGTGTTGGCACAGCTGTAACGTTCAACCCATCAGTCAGCATGCCAATGGCACGCTCCCTCATGATTTGTGACATCTGTGGCATATTGACAAGTGACAAAAGTCCACATTTTGGTGTGCTCTTTTATTGACCAGAACATAAGGAGTGTCTGTGTACTGGTCACGCATATTGACCACCACTCTGCCATGCTCCATGACTCTCGTGAGTTGAAATACTCAATCTGAGATTGAAGTCAATAGGAGTGGCCAAGTGACACTGGACTACTGGGTTTGAGCAAAACAAATCATTCCATAAACAAATAGGCTACATCAAGAATCTGAGCAAATGTTATGACATTCTATTTTTGTTCACCATTTCCAGTTTGTGCGTTTATATTTTTGTTGAGTATATTTGTGAATTCAGTATGTGTAGTTTATTTTTTTTTAAAGGCCCACTATATAACTTTTCGACTCTAAATCAATCAAAATTCAATTTTATTTATACAGCGCTTTTCATGCAGAAGCAACACAAAGTGCTTTACATGGTAAAAACAATTTGAAAAAAAAAAAGAATTTAAAACCTTCATACAACAGTATGTAACAGAAATTGAAAACATACACCTAATTATCTCTTACACAATCACAGGAGGGACTGATAAAAGAACTGAATTAAGTTATAGCTACCAAAGTTTCACAAGTTATTATAAAGATC
>JBBBVU010000010.1:20969285-20990403 GCA_037177055.1 Atherinosoma microstoma
CACACACACACACACACACACACACACACACACACACACACACACACACACACACACACACACACACACACACTCTTCATCAGAGAGCTTTTAGAAAAATTGTGAATTTATCAGAAAAGGGCTTTAACAATCACGTGCAGTCTTTCTGAACTCAAAATCTATCATCACATATATTATTCACAGCCCCCATTTTTCTTATCATAGTATTTATGACATTTTCAACAACTTTGTTTGATAAATATAGATTAAAAGAGAAAGTATGATACAATGAGGAAGGTTTGCTCTTTACTGGAAAACAATAACATATTCCACATTCTTAAATCAAAACCGTTTATGCTTAGTTTTTAGCAAAGTACAGATTTGAGATGAAAGAAAGCTGGTGAGAGGCGGGATACAACCTGAACAATCCATTACAGGGCCAATAGGGGGGAAAAAGAGACAAACAACCGTGCATGCTCACTCCCTCATAGGATCAATTTAGAATCAACAATTAACCTGACTGCATATTTTTGGAGCGTGGGAGGAAGTCGAAGCACCTATAGAGAGCCCACGCATGTACAGGGAGAACATGCAAACTCCACATGGAAAGAACTCAGAAATGATTCAAACTGAAAACTTCTTTCTGTGAGAGACGACAGTGTTACCACACCACTGTGCAGCCCAGGTTCAGTTTCAGTGAACTCAAAAGTGTTGACTTTCAGAAATTCTAAGACCTTACAAGTTTTTAACAAGTCAAATATCCTTACCTTAAAACATTAAGGAGTTTGTCTTCTCAGATTATCCATCCCTCTTCAATACCTGCGTTATCCTGTTCAGGTTTGCAGAAGGGAGGCAGCGTTCCAGCTTCCACTGAGCCAAAGGCAGCATGCACTTTGGACAGGTCACCAGTCCATCCCAGAGACGATTAACCATGCACCCTTACATTCACTTCTGGGGTCTATTTAGAATCACCAGTTAGCCTAAGATGTGTGTTTTTAGACTGTGGTGGAAGCTGGGGTGCCTACACATACCCAGGCCCCAGCCAAGACTTGAACCAGAAACCTTCTTGCTGAGAGGTGACAGTGCTAATCTCCACACCACTGTGCAGCCCCCTCAGATGATAACCATCCATGATTCATGATCAGCACATGTCACATCTACCCAGTATTTGATATGATTGAGTCATTGTAAAGTTTATAATTTACACGCGTGTGTGTGAGGTGAATGTAAAGCGTCTGTAGCATAAAATCGTGAAAACATTACTTTCTAAAGACACCACTGACCATGCTATTAAGAAAGAACATAATTAACAAGCAGTGACCAATGAAGAGCACCCTTTGTACTTACAAGTGTGTGTAATAGGCTCAGTTGTATCAGTGCACAAACTACAATACGAGTAAACTGTGCTGATGCAGCATCGGTACAGTTATCTCATTGAGAGGGAACACAGCACAGATCAAAGAGACTGACCTCTGACAGAGCGCATGTCATTGTGATTATGTGGTATGAAATGTGATTGATTAAAGGGGGGAACCCCACTCACTACACATACAGACCTGTAAGCCTGAGTGCCTCTTCACTTGACTGATTCTTTTTTATTTTTGCATGCTTTTAAACTTAATTGATTTCTGAGTCATCCTGTGCTTCTACAATGCAGGAACACGGGTCATTTATTTAAAGTTCAATGCCTCAAACTCCTTGTTGAGCTCACCTTCATACTGCTAAGTAACCTAGATGGCAGACTCCACACACCGCATGCCTCACTACATAATATCATTCGTGGAGTAAGGTGACTGTGCCTAGATGGCCCATTGATGTCATTCCAACATACATGGGAGGAAATGGTCCATGCTGAAATGGGACAGTGGTAGAACACAAGCGTTCTATTGTTTGAACATCACATTATATTTGATATTTCACTTTAAAATAAATGGAGCAGTGAATGACTCCCAGTTCCCTGCTGTGGATGGAAGTAGTTCTACTGCCAGCATCATGGCAAGTCCCCGAGGTCCTCTCCTGAGCATTTGCTGTACATGTATCTTATTTTTATCCCGTGGAAGTGCAGTAAGGCAGACAAGGAGCTGCAGCAGGTTGAGATAAGGTGAAAATCTTTAGGCCTTGTGACCCTGCGTAGGCCAATGTCAACTACACTAAGAAAACGTTCTTCTATAATGGGTTTTCATATCAATGCATCTTATCCTAGTTACCTCAGGGTGTGTGTTTGTGTGTGGGTGGAATTAAGATGTTAATTAACGGCTTTGTAGTCTTCAGACCACTTACTTTGGGAAAAATGTCAGCTGCCCACTGGTGTGAAACCGCATTAAACGCAGCTGCTTAATGTACAAAATAATTAAGTGTGACTGAGATGAATGGCAGCCATTTCTATGATGAGAAACGTGTTATTGATGACACACTGCTTTTTGACAAAGCACAAATACTATTAATCTTCTTAAAAATGCTTCCCCTCCCCTACATTCATCTCATGATCATCAAAATGTGTACTTTCTATAAGTGACTAACAACCATAAAGGCTTGACAGCAACACAATCTCTTCTTCTATCTCTCTTCTCTACCTTACTTTCCTTGATCTCTTTATATGTGTTATTCTCCTTGGCAGTTCTTTATTCCCTGAGCACATGATTAGGGTGGATATACAGTATAATTTGCATAAACACGATTGCTTTCAAGTAAGACCCTTTATTATAGAAAGCTACTATATATAGTGTAAAAATGTGCACACTGATATTCTCTGCATAAAATGTACTCATTTGGTAAGAAGTGCTCAGTTTATAATGCTGATTTTACTTAAAGCCACCACAGGCCAGACCACATCCAAAGCTTTTTGTTTTTGATATTTCTGAGTGTACTCAGCGACGGTGTCAGCTTTCATGAAAACAAATGTTTGCCTGAAGCCTCACGTGTCAGTTGTTAGTGGGCTCATGCCAGTTGTGGTTATGATTCATAGGTTAATGGACAAGACGTTTTGGGTGAGTGTTGCTTATGGTACTTTAGCTTTGGCAACCAGTACAGTGAGTTTCATTTCAAAAGTCCTCATGTGCAGTCATCCTGAAGTCTCATTCCTGCTTAGCTCCCATTTAAGCCCCTGGACGTATTGCACATTAAATGCGCCTCCTTCTGTCGCAGTTTGACTTATTGCTGTTTATAGATAAATCAGCATTAGATTTTTTTCAAACGTGGTCCAGGAAAATGTACACTTTTCATTTGTTTAAATCGGCTGAGTCTGTTTTCCTTTCTCTCAGTGCTTGTGATTATAATGGTGAAAGCCAATTTGTAATGAGAAACGACAAACAAAAATACAAATATTATTAGTATAAGCTCCCATAATACGATTATTGAGCTCCTGTGTAGTGGGACTGATGGTTGTCAGCAGGGGCTTGTGTTGTAGGTGGTGGGAGAGATTTTCAGATATGAGAGGAGGTGCCGCTAACATCTGTCTGAGCAGCAGTGGCTGTTTGGCACTCAGAAACCCTCCGCCTGCTCCTCTGAACCCTGTGCTGTTTGATCCATGACATAGTTGTGAGTGGGGTAGAGATTAGATCTGACCACAGTTATAGCCCGACTGCATCTCTGTTGGGTTTTCTTTTCAATATTTTGCTTGCATTAACAGTGATTGATATGGTAATGATAGTAAAAACGTCCACCAGAGGAGAGACAAGATCCCAAATTATAGAACTTTAAAGCTGAATTGAGATAGTAATAGCAGCACATAATATGGATCTGCAGTCTTGATGTGAAACGTCAAAATGAAGGTTGGCTGTCTCCTTAGTTCTGCTGTATCATGCCTCTGTGATTATATACTATAGAATACAGAGGAACAAAGGTATATAAAAATCTTTCTTTACATGCTAAAAACAAAAGATCACTGATGATTCAGCAGCAGACAACTATTTTAATAGTGCACTCCTCTCTAATTATGGTGGGATGTGGGTAATATTGAGTGAGCATGTAGACTCTTGTTGCCTGCTAATTCACAGCAAACAAACACAGCTGGGTGTTGGAAGACAGTGCACTGCCAACTGAGTCAGAGAGAGTGGTACTTTTAACTCTATCTCCTCTCATGTCGGGTTTCTTCAAAAAAACTCTCAGCATCACCCTGGGCAGTCCAACACAGCATCTTTTCTCACTTATCTGCAGTTGCAGAGCAGATAATGAAAAATCTGGATTCCTCCTTATGCCTCTGTAACACCCCCCACCCACCCTTTTTTTTTTTTTTTTTTTATTCACACATTGTCAAGTTTGAACAAATGACTGAATCGGCACATAAACACATCTGGATCAATACAAATGAAATGTCTAAAATATACAGTCTGAAGATTCAGCCTATTTCAGCTCACTTCCTGAGTACACGTGTTTGTGTATAAATGATAACAGTGGTGACGGCAATATATAAAAAATTACAGCATAGCTTGTCTATTGGCATTTTGACAAAGAAAACCCCTCAGTTCTTTTTTTATGAGGTGCTTTACTGCTAATTTTATGAGCTGAAATTGCCATTAAATGCCTGACGTATATGATAGTTACTGCCCAGCTTTTAAATGATGCTATCAAGTAGTCTATGTGATAATTATTCTGACCCAGCCAGCTGACTGAAAGATGTGTGCCACAAAGGTGGCGCCGGTTGTAGTGGAAGCTCTCCATTCTTTGATTGAAAGTTTTTTCCCTATAATGAGGGAACTTGGAGTCAAGCAACTTATCTGGGTTTAGGATTTGTTAAAAGTATAAAAAACCGATACATCTTTAAAGCATGTGCACTGAGGTAGCCGCCAAACTTCAACAGCTGTCAATCAACCTCCATAATTGAAGCCTAAAGGGGGTCCACCAGGCTCTACTTGATCATTTCTTATCTCATAATTTTCCATTTCTACAAATTCTTTCCCAACGCTTCTCTGTAAACTTATTTCCCCTGAGAGGCAGCTGTTTATTTGTAGCGAAAGCACAGAGGATCTACCTCTGAGGTTAAAACCCAATGTGCCATACAGCAGAGAAGGAAAGCAAAATGGTAAAATAAGTCAGACATTCTAAGCACTCTTCAGCAGTTGCGGGTTCATGTATTTTTCTAAAGAAATGGTCACCAATCAAATCGAATTGTGTAAAGTTGTGCAGTAGGATTCTGACTTTGAGGGTTTCAGTAGGTAGCTGAATTTTAATGGCGCTGTTCATTTTCATGATGTTTAACTTGAATACCAAGGAGACCATCTCTCTATCAGCCTGCAGTTTGTCTAAGATGAGGTCAAAGTTTATTTGAATCAAATCAGACAATAGGAATATTTCTCATCTTTTTTTGTACTCAGCAAAAATGTCATGCTGGGAGCAGGGAATCTGGACAATATGTTTTAAAAGAAGAAAGATAACAGGATTTAAAATGATAATAATACAAAAATGTCAAAGGAATAATTGCGTTATTACATTTGAAAAGTTGACTTTTGGCTAGAAGTGGGAATGTGTTACCTACAGTTTTAAGTCCAATGTTTCATCAAAGTACAATGACCTAACTTCCTCCTCTGCTCCTGTCATGATTAATACAGCAACTACAGGGCTTTGTCACTTGAATTTAAGCTGGTTATTTTTGGGAACTTCTCAGAAAGACAATCTTCTGCGGAAGGATTACTGTAATACTGTATTTCTTAATATAAGACACCTGAATAAGACTTCTCTGGAATCATTTTATTTGCAGAATTAATGCGGAGTGCTGGCCTGGATTGCACCATCGAAATGAAAAGACAGTGTGCATACAACAATGGAAGCCTGAAAACCCAGGACCAAAACTTGTATCACTCCGAAGATTGTTGATGTGAATTGATATAAGCATCATAGTAAAAATAGTAACTCAGTTATTAGACTTTTCTTTGACTCGATGGATTATTTTTGCAAAATTGCATGTGATGTAGATGGCTAAGATATTCTAGTATTGAGAAAAGCGTAAATGTCTACACATTTTCATCAGTCAGATTCTAATATTGTTTGGGCAGAAGAAATTAGGTGTAAATATTTCTCTTTATCAAATCAATTTATGTAATTTTGATAACAATGACATTTCTTTGGATAGATTTAGATAAAAATGTATTAGTAGAAGTGTTATTTGCTGTGATAGTCTGACTAATCTACTGTACTTGGCTTTGATAATTTGTAGCATGCTCTTCTAGCATGTATCTCAGAATTAGTTCATCATATGAGTTGGAACTATAATGAATTAATGGTGCAATGCCAGATGCCAACAAATCCTGTGATCACTGAAAAACCCACTTTAGTGCAACAAAAGTCAGAGGGGTTGGATTGTTCACTCTGTCATTGCTTTTCTTAAACCCACATTTGGGTTGTTGACATGATTGTCTTCATTGTCTCCTGTTTCATGTTGATTGAGCTGTCGAGCTTTGTCATATTAATCATTGTGGATTTCTGCTGCCTCCACACCTCCTTTGAAGATGGAAGCAGAGTTATCCCTTCTTGTGAATGAGCTGGAGCGATGGTGTAAAGGAGGTGTTTTTGAAGCCATGCGTATGCATGGAAAGAAAGATGTGTGTCTCACTGCAGAGTATGTGACTCCCTTCTGTTTTCATATCCAATCCTCTTGGGACTGTCTGTCACTCATTGTTTCACTCACTTCACCATTTGCACCTGTCCCTTCCTTCCATCCCATTGTTTCACAAGCTGCTCTTCACCGTCTTTGTTTCTCCTCCTTCTGGTAGCTTCTTTTTTCATTTTTCAATTTGATTTCCATTTTCAGCTCTCTTTCCTCAATCTGTGCTGGACTCTCACTCATCCTTTGGGTCTTCCCACCTTCCTGAAAATTTTACGATTGTGTTGAATGATACATGAGTTCCCTTTGATAGTTTGTCCTGGCTTCACCGTAATATAGAAATTGTAATGCAAGAATATTCGGCGTGGTTTGCTAATGTGGAATTATTTAGATGTAGAAGGGTTGGCCTTGTTTGCATGCTGCTGTTTCGAAGCTCCAGTGTTATTAGTGTAATATTTACATTCAAGATCTGTGTAAAGAAATTTGCTTTTGGTTTTCTTACCTGTATTTATCCAGTTTAGTTGCCTGTCAGGCAGCAATAATATCTATAGAATACCTAAATATCAATATAAAAGATCAGGATGGTTTCCCTAACATTTTCTTCAAAGAGTGAAACAGATGAGGTTTGGATATTACAACAAAGTATTTCCATGTGTTTGTCAGTTTAGAAAGTGACCATTAATCTAGAAGTCATTGGGTAAATTACAAACATCCCTCCCGTACGCTCGGTTTTACTGGTCATCCTGTCAATGTTTATTCATTTGTTGACCTTTCCATTTCAGATTAGTGCTGATTATACAAGAGATGAGCAGCTTTGTGTCTTTGTGTGTAATGGATAACATCAGTGGTGCCACTGTAGGCTTTATCATTTTTTCTCAGCAGTGCTTTTGTCAACTCTGGCTTTGTAACAGGTCCAAAAGCATCCAAAGTCACAATATGGTTTGAATTATAGTTTATATTAGCTTGCACATGGGGCTCTAAAGCTTTATACTGCATGCAGTACGTGTGGCCTGTGGCACAGTGTGAATTTCCATATGCAGCTGCATTATATTGATCATGCAGACTGGAGTCAGTGAGAACCTCACACATAATCTCTGACCGATTGTTTCTGTATTTCTCTGCATATTTAGTGCTTGGATGCTTAGATTTGTGTTTATATAGTCAATCTGGGAACTGTGTGTTTGTATGGTATTAGAACTGTTGCCTCATGGGAAAAAGGTTCATAGTTTGAATCTCAGCTGTGGCCTTTCTGTGTGGAGTTTACATGTTATCCCTGTGTATTGATGGGTGCTCTCTGGATTCTCTGAATTCCTCACTGCGCTCAAAAGACATCCATTTTAGGTTGATTGGTTATTCGAAAGTGATGCTAGGAGTGAGTGTGCATGGTTGTTCGTGATGAATGGACTGGCAATGTGAAATGGCTTTAGCTTAGAATTTAGGTGTCACATTTGTGTTTAGTGTTATGGGTTGAGTTGTTGTTTTGTAGCTAGATAGTCTGAAACTGGTGACATAGGAGCCTGGGAACACACATACACTCCTCAATAGCTGAACTCTTGAATCCTCCAAAGCTGGAGATTCATGCCTAGCCACCAGCAAATAGGCTTACCACAGTTTATTGACCACCTACCAATTTAAGATCCGAGCCTAGCCAAGCGGTACTATTTGAGTTGAGGTGTGAAAGAGAGTTTTTCTCCCACTGTTTTTTGGAATGACGAATCCTCCCCTATCCTCAATGTGTATCCAAGCATCGCTTTTAGTGTTGCATTCATGGTATTTGTGTGGAAGGACAGCTTTAGACTGATCCCCTGCATGTTCCTCTTGTACAAAAGTGTCAATAGAGATTATCTGCAGTGTCACACACGTGAAACACCTTTAACTATAATGAGCTTTTCCAGAAGAAAGCACATAGCAGACCTTACCATTGCCATTATTTCCATGGCTACTGCAGGTCATGCTCTAGCTATTTGAAATCAGGCCTGTGCTGGACTTTCCAGAGGCTTCTCTCCAGTACCCGGCGGATTACCTTAAAGAGGCAATTGCCATGTAAATTTCAGGGTGGTGCAAATGATAATCATAGTCAGAAATGGCTCTTCACAGCAGATTTGATTTGACTTTGATTAGTGTAATCAGGGTACCATGAGGACTGATGGCACAGTGTTCCTGAGATAATAAGAGAGGCATTTACACTTGAAATTAGTACAGCAAAAACACAACTTCAAAGGACAAATCTAAGCTAACCTTTTGTTTTTCTGCTTCCTCTGTCATCCCCTCCCTCTGCTTGGCTCAAGGGGAAGAGGAATAAGCAGGGAGTGGAAACAGCAGACACTCCAGACTCTGCACGTGGGCGAGGGGAGAAGAAAGCCATCAAGTAAGTGCCAGGTTACTGGTTGGGGTAGAATAGCTTGGTGATAATGAACTCCATTTGGTTCGGCTTTGAGTCCCTCGATGTACACCGCACAAACAACACAGTAAATGAGCCCCCATTGTTTTATCTCGAAGAGCACAATCTCTACTAAAGCATGTTTCGGGGGACAATAAAATGAAAGGTTAATGATTTAATCAGTCTAGATTAAATCTGCATCATCCTAACTGTGAAGCTCTTGGATGGAGAACGCACAGATCCTGCATTTATCTTATAGCTTGTAAGATCTTTTTAAATGCCACAGCTCTGCATTGCAGAAGAATGTGCAGGTTCAAGGAAAATGAGGGAGACTTGAGCAATCGTTGTCAAATGTTTGACTTATGAATGTTGAGGATGATTTCTTACAGGGCCCGAAATCAGATTAAGGCATTTCTTCTTTTTGATAAAACAAGGCCATAGGTCAGTTCCAGAAAATGTCAGATTTTCAGTGGCTATGTGTGCCACTGTACTCTGCAAAATACCTCTTATAACCTGCTCATTCCTACTTCTCCTCTATAGCTTGATTTTGCCTCAGCTATTTTTCACTGTGCTTTCTTTTTTCTTTCTTTTTGTATAGACAATTTTAAGTGCTAAAAACAGGCTTCTTCTTGTTAATGTATTTTGACTTGGGTTCTTTAATATCTTAATTTTTGCATTCTCTTTCTCACTGGCTCCAACAGCATTGGTGTGCTCTGTTGGTCATTTCAGCTTCAACTTCCTTCTTGTTGTGCATTGCCTTTCTCTCCTGCTCTGTCCCTGTGAAACAGCTTTGACCACTTCTGTGTGACTTCTATGACATCAGTGATTTTGCTCACCCGTTTTTCTCCTCTACTTTGACTTTTTATCTCTCTGCCTTGTGTCTCATGTTCATGCTTTTTCACTGCTCACACCAAGGATGCTGGGCAGACTTCTTAATGGCAAATGTGTCTCATGATTTGTGTCATTTTTTGATTAACAGAAATATAATCACATGCTGCATATCTTAATTATATTATGATTCTTTTTTTGCAATTTCTCTCTCTTTGTCTTTGCTAGTGTGCGTTGCTTTCTGAAAAGCTCCTGTGATTGTTCTTTTTTTCCCTCCAGGCTGCCCTGTTTTTATTTTCACATCCAACCACTATGGTGACCTGTCTACTTCAGGTAGAAAAACTGACTTAGATCTTGGCCTGTTTTATTTCAAACCCGCCTTTGATCCAGCTGTAAGAACAACCCTCATCCTCAAGTCAAGCCCGGCAATGTCTCCACAAGGAGGAGCACCTGTTGCGAATACTTGGTTGATGCCAAGGCTGTTCGTAGTTATGTTGCTCTGACCTTTCTCTCTCTTTGGCCACAGTGATCTAGACAGAGACTTTTGGAATAACAATGACAGCAGCACAGTGCAGCAGAGGTGGAGCTCCTATCCGCCCAAGGAGTTCGTACTAAACATTTCTCCCTATGCCCCATATGGAGATCCTCGCCTCACGCTCAAGTGAGTCTTGGTCCAGGTCTGGTAAGAGACTTCCCCCTGAGCAGGGTTGTAACGAGGCAGGGGGCAGTACCGGTCCTTTTCCTTCTATTCCCCATCTTCCTCCTTTCCTTTCCTTGCCATCCCTGTCTCCCTCTTCACTCTTCTCACCATTTCCTTTCCTTTCTTTGTAGTCACCACACTAGCTGTTCATCAAATCGAAACACTGGATGTGGATGTTAGTTGTTTTAATAATCTTGATTATGTTTCTATTCCTTAAGACAGAATCATCTCATGGGTAATTGGGGACATTTCACCACAGGCTTTTTAGAAAAAGCCCATTTCATAAATGTCACAGCTTTGCAATCTAACATACTGCACATTTGCAGACCTGTTTCTGTTGTCTGATGTCATTTCTATCATCAATAGTAACAACAACAACGATAATAACCCCTCCAGTGTTGGCACACTTGAGGGCACAAATGATTACTAATGATTAGTCATAATTTGGTTGGGAAATGTGAGCATAGGAAATGCCACATGGACATTACAGAATCCGAGGAAAGTCATTTGACTATTACTGCAGTGACAAAGCAGCATAGCTACGTAATCCCCCTTCGGCAAGTTTCTGCTGCTTCTCCTCATATTGTGTCACCTTTAAACGAAGCACATGTTCAGACGCCCCCTCACTCCCTACAGCCCTGCCGCTCCGCACTAACTCCTTACTTCTAACCTCTCACCTTTTTCCCATGGAGTGACCATGGAGACGGACAACCCTCATAGCTTTTGCTCTCCAAAAGTAATGTGCATACTTTAACCAACCTTTTCTATCATCTTTGTGTCTTCTCGTCCTTTGCTTGTGTTAACTAAAATCTGCCAGTTGTTGTTGTTGCTTTCGTTGTGGAGGGTTGACCGTTGCACCAGGTTGCAGTGTGGTGCCAGTGCTCACCTGTAGTTTACATCCATCTGTGGCTTCTCTTTGATTCCCATTAAAGTAATATCTAATGTGTACTGCACTAACATTGATTCACTTGAACTGCATCTCCTGTCTATCTTTTTGGGAGACAAGATAACAGTGTTTTTCTTTTTTTTCTCTCTCTCTCTCTTTTTTTTTTTTACAATGAAAATCCTTTTTTTCACTCACTTGGTACTTGAATCCAATAAAACACTAGGAAGTTCATACTTATCTTCCCCTGGGCATTGAGAGGACTATAAGCTTAGACATCCGGCTACCAGGCATCTGTCACATAAAGAGTCTAATAACTGGTCATCTTTACTAGACCTGATGTTGAGGACTGTGTTGCCCGGAGAAAGGAGGCAGCAGTGTACTTATAAATGCAGTGGATGGAAACTCTGCCTTAGGATGATGGCTGCTGATCTCAGCTTTAGATCTTTGTGTTTCTGTGCTGAGAGGTTTGTTCTTTAAAAAGCCCTCAAGGTTGTCATTTTTTACTCATAAATATGCTTTTCAGCAGGTCCGGCCTTCCTCTGGAAAAAAAATAGATGGACTTTTTCCTCAACAAATGGCAAAAAATTATCTGCATTATCACTTGTGCGTGAGGCAGTAAAAATACAGACTTTCAATTAAAACATGACTACATTATGATCATAATTCACACAAGGAGAGGCACGGACAATCTCCTGACTCCAACCAATAATATGTAGCCAAAGCCAACAGACAGCTGGGAAATCATTTCCTTTTTGAGATCCTCTTGAGATCAGCAGCTTTTAGTCTCTGTAATGACACTGGGCCTCATTTAGTCCGTCTCCATGTTAGAGGATTGCTTGGATTTGAGGTTCAATTTGAGCATTTCCTTCACACAGGTCAGAAAAATGGTTGTAGTGATATGACACAGGCAGTTTCCAAATTTTGTGTAATCATATAGAATCAGTTTGATAAATTTGTGACTCTTAAATAATTACTTGCATTCTCTGTGAAGCTCAGCTACAAAACATGACTCAAACCTGAAGCTATAAATATTATTGTGAGCATGCTCAAAGATTCATGACCCTATATATTTATGGCTTTCTAGCTGTAATAAAGAGTAAACACATTCACCTTGTGTTCCGTTCAGATAATGAGGCTCATGTGTCCTGCGTCACTCTGGCATGCTGTTGTGATTGATGATGTATCCACGTACAGCATCATACCACTTGGTCAAAGTAAAATGTGAAAGGTGACCTTAATGAAAGTTGAGCTCCCTATGACTGCACACATACACACCAGGAGGAAAATCTGAAGTGCCTCTTGTTTTGTGTGTCCACGAACAGAGGAGCTATGCATATTAATGAAATGTAGTCATGTCACCAGAGGGCACTAATGTTCTTTAATTTTGATCGTCACTGCACCAGTTTTGAGACAAAATCTGAGCTGACAGCTGCTTTTAATGCGAACACTGATTAATTTCGGTACCTTGCGCCTCTTCTGGAGGCCAGTTTGATTAGATTGCCCTCATGATACTTTCTTATTTCTGATGTGGTGAAATTATGACACATCTTCCTATTTAATTAATGTCACTGATTTTAAGAAATGTTTAAATGATAAGCTTAAGTTTCAAAAGCCTGATTGTACAGATCAAAGTAAAAAAGTAGATTGGACTTTACAGTAATGTTTTACAGTAATAGTGTTTTACAGTAACAGGTGCAAACTTTAATACACTGTTAATAACATCTCACATACGTTGATCGCTTATTTATGAGGCACTCCCATTACTTTAGCACATCACAAGGTCCAATCAATAACAAAATAAGAGCCAAATGACTAGTGTCTGCACACTGTTGCCATTGAAGTATTAGTCCTCAAGGCCCAAAGGAGGAATTTGCTGCTGGTTTTCCACCCTCCACAGGCTCCCTCTAAATTCCTCTCCTACTGCTCCTCCTTGCCTTCCTTTCCCCACCCCACTCTTTCTCCACACTGGAGTCCAGACCTCTTTCATCCACCTGCCTCTCATTTGGCCTGGGAAACTAGGCCTGCCCCTTCACACACTCTACTGATCTGTCTCGCATCCTTAGCCATGTGGTTGCTCAATCTATTTTCCTGTGTTTGTGTTTGTGTGTGTCTTTCTCACACTCTTTGGTCTTTTTCTCCTCTGCCTGTCATTATTCTCCTTCTTCTGTACCCTCTGTCTGCTGTGGGATCTGCACCCTGTCTCTTTCCCTTAGTGGGGCAGTTTCAGGGTGTCAGAGGGGGGCAGCAACTGGGCATGGGGATGCTGGGGGGGGTCCTTACCGCAGTGACAGCATGAAGAGCATGGTGACAGAGGGAGCGAAGGCCGGGAGGTGGCAGACGGTCCAGGGCCACATGCAGTCCGGAGGATTGAGACCCAGCAAGTGAGTTCAGAACCGAAGATCGAAAAAAAAAAAGCAAACATTTCGGTTACATTTCAGTTGCTCTACTGCAAAATAGACACCTCTCTGTTGTGCAAATGTCATTCTTTCAAGTTTTAACCTTAGCAGCTGCCGTGATTACATGAATGAATCCATTCCGAGTAGAAACACATAGAGAAAAGTCAAGTTCAGCGGGGGGGAGAGTGCAGTTTAGGTGAGAAGGTGAGCGTGTGGGTACCGATCGAGGTGTTAGCACTGGGGAAATGTGAGCTCTCATCAGCAAAAGATAACAATAGTCACACAAGCTCTATCACACTGACCCAAACCTTCAGCTGGCACAGGTAGCCTAGCTGCACGGTGCAATTTCCTGTATGAACCTGGCAGAGGGTATAATTTATTCATATGAGGGATTGCTTTGGCTGCAAATACAGTTTAAAAAAAGGCAACACAAATAGACTCCTACTTTCATTTACTAACTGATCTAAAGCATGAAATGCTACAAGTTCAACTTCTAATAAATATCTAGGCTAAAATGTAAATATTGTGTTGATGTATCCCACCGCCATGACATCTGACATGACGTTGGGTCCACATTCAGCATGCTGTAAAAGGCAGTTAAAAACAGGTTCTTTGTGATTTTCTTCACCTTCCATTGGCACTTTATGCCTGCGATATCTTCCTCCACAACACATTTATGCTCATCACTACCTCACTCCCTCCTTCTTTCCTCCTCTCATCTTTCTTTTTTGCCCCTGTCTATAATTGGATTCTATTTTCGGGCTGCTATAAGTGTCTGTGTCTCTTGTGTTTGTGTCTCGCACCCCATTTTCTGTCTCTCCTCCATCGTCACCCTCTACTCTTATCGTTCCCATCACTCTCTCCATCTTTCTGTCGCCATACAAAACCACTTTGTTCACTTTTGCATCTTTCAGTTTTTCCTACAAACTGGTTTAGTTCTGCAACACCTTTCATTGTTTTTCTTCTCTTTTGCGACTAAATATGATGGATCTCACTAAAAGCTTCAAGCGAAATTGCGTTAGATGAGGTAATGCAAAGTGGAGTAAACTGCACCTAACTGATGTGAATAGCTCTCACATGACCTAATTCTGGTTGTCTGGGTTACACAGAGATCTAAAAGAGGAGGATATATTTAGTGAGTAGAAGAAAACAGAAAAAGAGATGATGAGAGGTACTGTAGAAACTTAAAAACACAGACATTGTTTATCTAAGCAAGTAAAAACAAGTGAATAGCACTTTAGGATCTGTCACAAACCTTCATGTGACTGCGACATTTTAGAAAAGGCAATTAGCCAATTAAACAGCATTTATGAAGGGGAGGAGTGGAAAATGGGAGGCTGACATAGGGAGGGAGTCTGTAAAACTTGGTTGGCTGTCGGGATGTCCCTCGAGGTTCAGCATGTATTTAAAAGACGAAAAATACTTAGAGAGAAAGGAAGACAGAGCATCAGAGATGGAAATGTTGACCGGCGATTAGATGAAATGGGGATCTCTCATCAGACCAAAAAACCTTTATCAGGGAGGCTCGGAAGCTGCAAAACAACGACCAATACGCCTCGACGCAGTCACGTGGCACAGAACCGCTCCACGCTCGTACGGACAGTGAACATCCGGCCGCTGCCACTGCGAAACATACATGCATGCAAACAGCACGCTCAAACTGCGCATACACGCAAGGGCCAATCACGTCTGACGCAGACGCACAAGAGCAGCTCACAGCCTACACACTGCTGCTCGACGCAGCCCCAAGAGCAGAGCACTGCACACTGCGATCATCACTCAGGCTGCACCTTCTACTGCTATTTCTGCTACTGCTGTTACTGCTGCTGCCTTACGTTGCTCTCTCTCTCTCTCCTCCTCCTCCTGTCTCCACCTACCAACACTCCTTCCTCTGATTCCTCCACTTTGCCTTCAAATACCATCATCCTCCTTTCTTCTTCTTCCTCTTCTTCTTCTTCTTCTTCTTCTTCTTCTCCCATCCCAAAATCTTCAACTTCCTGTTTGGATGAATTTTCCTGTTTGTATCCTGACGCCAACCTGACTTCTCCTGCGCCCCCCTACTGCCCCGTGCCACCTTGTCTGATCTCTGATGGTTCTTTACCTCTCTTCTTCACCTCGTCACCTGACCTCACAACCTCTGACCAACTCACCTCTTCTTGCCATGGCTCTTCTTCCATCCCTCCTTCTTCCCCGTCTACCTCTGACTCCTTTGCACCTTCTCATAATCCAATTCTCTGCCGGCCATGGCCTTCTACACGCTCTCTTTCTTCCCTCCTCCTCTGCCCTCCCAGCTTTGGGGATCCAGTCTTATCCTATGCCTCCACTCTGGAGCACATCCCCTCTGGGCCAGCCCGGCCTCGGACGCTGCTACGCCAGCAGAGTCTTCAGCAGCCTCTCATGCACCCGTCAGGCCCTGGTCTCTGCAACCCCCCCGCCACATCCCAGAGCTTGGGACAATTACACACTGCACCTGGACAGCCTGGGGGAGGTGGGGGTGCTGGGAGAGGAGAGGGAGGTGGCAGCAGAGGTGAGGGTGGGGGTGCAGGTACACGAGGCGGTCCCCGAGGTGCACGGGGCAGCCCAGCAGGAGCAGGTGCCTCTCGCTATAGGGGAGGTGGAGCAGGAGGGCGCTCGCGTGCAAATCCCGGCAGCTGGGATTACATGATGGACCAGATCAAGAATCGCGGCCTGGATGTCAAGTCCTTCCTGTGAGTTTCAATAAGTCTTCCTTCATATCTCAACTTTTTTAATGACACCCGTTTAGGCCTGTGTCTACCTGTCTCAGTGTATAACTCAAGCTGTAGAGTTATTTTAAAGTATGTGTAAAGTATGTCCTCAGTGGGTAGAGCTTTAAGAACAAAATAGTTTTAAATTAATCTGTTCCTGTACTAATTTACCTGCATTTAAATGCATTCATTGGAAAAAAAGAACACTGTTCCTCTTCCTTCAGGTGTTTTTCTTAAAGTTTGCTTCTGACATCCAGGGAAGGATATTACTTCTATCAGTCAAAATGTGTGCAGCATGCTTGTGTGAATTCATATAAGAATGTTCGCCTCTGAGAGACTGTATATTTGAAACTGAGTTTAGTTTTTGCTTTCGTTGCAATTTTGTGTTAATCTCCCTGTACAATAAGGCAAGGAGATGTGCAGTGTACAGTTACAAAGCCAATTCACTCCATGTTATTGCTGATAATAATGTGGGGTGATGAAGCTAAATGCAAATAAGGAGGCAATAAATGGGCTTAGATGAAAAAGCTATTAAAAATGTTAATGAGCGTAGAGTTATGAAAGTAAATATGTTGTTGTTTTTAATCTGCGAGCAATGTGGTTGTATTGGAGGTGGATCAATGCCTTTATTAAGACATCATATCAAATACTGAAATGAATTATCTGTTTATTAGATTTTATTTAAGAGGCTGGAAATCCTAACTGAAGCTAAGTATTTTAATCCAACATTATTAATGACAGCTTTCAACATTTCCTGATATCCGTGCATGGTGCTGTGTCTCTGAAGAGCTGTAATAAAGCACAAACCTTCTTATTGAGCAGTCTGTTAAAAAAACATTGGTTCTATTTTTAGAAAGTCATGTGCCTGAAAAATGGCAAGGAGGTGCGACATATTGTGGGCTGCTTCCATCCCGTTCTGCTGGAGAATTGTTAAATGGTTACGCTGTACGCACTGCTAAACAGTAACATCTGTTTTCATGGCATTCATCCCGTCTCCTGCAGTTGTCTTTAAAGAACAGAGCTAGTGGTTCTACTTCATAATATTCCTGAGAAGGTGTCATGAAACATCACAATGAATTTATAATCACGCTATCGTATCCAATTACACAATGTTATTTTTGAGTTACCCCTTCAAATGACTGCTAAATATCCCACTTAGGAAGCATATTCTGCATTTCTATCCGTATTTCACGTGTAAGTGCAGCTAAACTGGTACCTTTTTCAGGTGTCACTGAAACTTTTTGCTAATAAATCATTATTGGGTGTCTGTGTTGTCAGCCTGCTGACGTATGTGTGACTGTGTGTACTTCACACACCCTGACCACGTCACTGTGCATCAGTATAAGAACAAGGGTTAAGCAGCTGTGTGTAGATTTGTGTTAACCCTGACACATTGATCTTATGTCACCAGCACCATTACTTCTGCAACATATTGTTGCTCCATGGCCGGAGGGGGTGGGAAGGGCAGATAAGGGAGACAGAGTCTGATGAAGGGATGGATGAGCAAGGACACTGTCTAGGTGCAGCATGTGCTCAATGTGCACTGAATCAGTTTTACTGTAGCTTTTCACCATTCGTATCTCTTTTTTTATGTCCCTTAAAGCTTCTCCGGGCATCACAGCTGAACTAATGCCAGTGGCTAACCGAGCATCTGCCATGTACCACACCATGCAAGCGCCAAGGTCATTGACAATATTCCTCATGATTGTCAGCAGCAAGCACTCATCATTGTAAATGTTGGTGTATTTCCTCCTCTTACATCAACACCTTATATGATTGATGGCAGAGAGGTCCAGTAATAGACTTGACCCATTGTTCAAGATTGTTAATTTTGATCTTGGCCAGATTCCCTGTCTGAGTGAATCATTGCTCAATGACTATGTTGATGTCATTGACACAAAAATCTAGCCAATAGGCAGGTATGATCAAATGGATCTCTTGGGAGAGGGTACTCATTGCTTTTTTGGCTTATAATCAATAGTTTATCCCAGCATCTTTAGTTTCTTTTCCCTCTCTTGCCTCTGCTTCCTTGATGTTAGGGGCATTGACTGAAGTGGTTTAGCAATTATTTTGAGTGTAAATGCATTTTTTAAAAAGTTTGTTGGATAACAGTGCCAATACATGTACAGCATACATAGAAGAACCATATTTTATTGTATCATTTAAATAAATGATACATCAAATCGTGGCCATTTACCAAAACATCTTTAAATTAGTCATTCAATAAGTATGGCTTTAAACTTGACACCTTCAGCTTTAATTAGTATTTACATGTAAACTGGTTAAGGCAATTATAAAATGACTATTTATAGCAGTTATAGTGATGAAAACCCCCTTTTGAACGGCTTGAATTGGACTAATTGACATAACTATAAATAACATGTTAATTTTTAATTATCTAAAAATAATCCTTGACAGTCAATGATTACTTAAAGATGGAAAGTCAAGGACATGGACAAAGAGTGTTTTGCGGTGCTTTACTTTACTTTACTTTCACTCTTTACTTTAAAAAATAGTTGATTTTTGTTTAAAGCTTCGGATCATTATCCATCTGCCCTGCGTTATGCTGCCCAACTGGGCAAAATCCAAAATCGCCTTTTTGCTCTTTCTTTCTTCTAAATGGTTGTGGAGGAACTTCTGTAATTGCTCTTGTGGTGTCTTCTTTTCATTATAGTCATGGATGATGATATGTCTGCTTTCTGGAGAAGATAATCTTCTCTTGGCTGGATACTTTGAAGGAAAGAGCCTGCAACCATCCACCACTGTTGGACATCCAGGCCTTTTTATGTTGCTGACTTCATCAGCACATTCTTTAATTCCCTGAATGAACCTAAATGTTTTTGCTGTCTCTTTGATTTATTTTGTTTGTGCAGCCTAGCATTAGCCTGTTTGACTACTCAGAGCTTTATAGACCATGCAGGGTCACAGCAGCAACTTCCAAAAACAAATGCTACACATTGAATCCACTCTTGACTATTTACCTGCTTAATGGGTGAAGAGATAATGACACAATAGGCTATACCTGTACCCAAAATATCTTTTGAGTTCATTGTCCTGTCACATTTGGACCCCTTGAAAACAGAATGTCTTCTTTATTTCTAAACCCTACAAACAATGTTTATGTAAATATGATGTCTGAACTGAAAAACCTTTATTGATTTTTATATATCTAGCTCGAATGCACGTAGGTAAACAGCTAAAACTACAAAGATTGTGCTGGGAACAAAATATTACATAATATATGCCAAAATTACGAAACACCATGACTTCTGTTAAACTAACGAGTATCGGTAACACCAATTGCAAAATGACCTCATTTTTGACAGGTGATGTCAGTGACTTGTTTTAATCTCAACAAAAGGGGGTTACCAGACATAAGATTTGGGAGCCACTGGTGTCGATGTATAACAGCAAGATTATTAAAAAGACTGCAAGGACGTATTTGATGGCGTGTGAAAGACAAGAAATAGCAAAGTTTAGGGTGATATCTCTCCACAGCTTGGCAACACCACATTTTCTCAGCAGAGATATTGTAACACAGTCAGGGGCTTAAGCTATAGAACCGTGGGTGTAGATGACAGGAAGGAGGCAGCGATGAGGAGGCAGAGAATTAAGCGTAAGGGGATAGGGACGAGGGGGGAAAGGGGGATTTGGACAACTCTGGCAGAATGGAGAAGATGAAATGAGAAGAGTGAGAGAGCAGTGACCCAGAAAGCAGTGACACACGGGTACACCTCCAGATACTCTGTTGCTCAAATAGAAACAATTAGTCCAGATCTGCTTAATGAGACTTAATTAAATCTTAACTCTGGAGAAAGACACCTTGCATGTTTAGTGGGAAGGGTGAATCTGGAGGGAAAGCAGAAGGCAGGTAAAATAACTAGATAAATTACTGCGTGTGTGGTTTGTGTGTTTTGTTGGTGTGGATGCATATACGCCACGTGGAGGCTGACACGCAAGCTGCTGAATATCACATCCATTACAAATCATTAATTAATTACCCTGTTGTCTGTAGGATGTGAATACAGACTGTACCTGTTGTCAGCACACTTCATTAAAATGATTATGTCATTATTAATCTGGCCTTTCACTTTAAGGTATCTTCTCAATATCCTTCCCTGGACAGAGTGCTTATTGCTGGGATGTCTTGTGTCTTTTTCTGACTGTTTTCTCCGTTACCGCTGCTTCCGTTTACTGTCATCTGGTCTCTTACTGTTCCGCCGCCTCTCAGCCTCCTGTCCTCTCTCCCACCTAAAATGACCTTTCCTTCTCCTCTCTCCCCCTGCACCACACTTTTTTCATGCTCGATTCCTCTATCCCTTGCATCTGTGCTCCCTTCTCGCTTCTCTTTCTATCTCTGTTTTCTATCTATTGTATTTTTTTTTATTTTTATGGGGAGCCAGTGAAGGGAAGCTGGTGGTCCTGGCTTTGGCCATTGGTGTGGCAGAGCAAGATGACTTTGCCAATATCCCTGACCTGCAGGAAACAGCACAGGCAGCACCACCAGCCAATCAGGAGCCCCCTCCTGAGAAGAGGTACCAGATATTGTATGAGAACGCATGTGTGTGTGTGTGTGTGTCTCAGAGAGAGAGAGAGAGAGAAAGAGAGAGAGAGAGAGAGAGAGAGAGAAAGAGAGAGGGAAAGAGAGAGAGAGAGAGAAAGAGAAAGAGAGAAAGAGAGAGAGA
>JBBBVU010000010.1:20994498-21019266 GCA_037177055.1 Atherinosoma microstoma
GGTGGGAGCTACTCTTCCTGGGGTCCGCATACATCAAGGGTTACAAAGAGTTACAAAAAACAATACCAAAAAAAGCACAATAAAACAAAGAAAAAAGAAAGAAAGAAAGAGAAACCAAACAGAATTTTTTAATAAAGTCTTGAAACATGTGTTGTTTTATTGTGCTTTTGGTTTTCTTGTGTTTTGCACCTCAAGGTCACCATCTCCCGAAGTGTCCAGAATAGTAAAAAAAAACAAAAAAAAACAGCTCCAATTGGGCTCATAGATTTGTATCAACAATGTTTTTATATGACTGACAAGGGTCAGAACAATGCAGTAGGCCTACATGTAATTTCAGTTTGATATATGTAACAATAAAACTCATCAGACTTGGACATAGTTTTGAAGAGTTAAGACAGGAACTGTTGTTTGGTAATACTGAGTTAAGTAAAGGACCTAAGTCCTTCTTCCATCACTAGAAACAGCAGTACTCTTGAATTTGCACTGATATCAGAATATTAGTCGAGGTATGTAAAGTACTTGAGGCAAAAAACAACAGAGAGTAGAGTGTTAATGCTTAACTGTTGCTTGGTTATAGTTGAAGGCTATCCAAATGAACACACTGTTTTCTCCACCGGCTATGAGAAGGTGTTGTAGTATGTGATATTCATTATCCACTGACCTTGTGTGTACAATGGTTGGGTGAAGTGAGGCAGGGGCGGACAGACCATTTGAACTACAGCATATTTGATGGTAGATAAAGACTTTGAGACCAAGGTTGAAAGACAGAGAGGAATTGTTGTACAATGAGATGTTTACGTACCAGGCATCCATTGGTCATGGTTCTTAAAAGGCTTAATTAGCATGCCATAGTGGCTTGTTCATGCCTCATTGGTCTTCACTCATACAATTCAGTTGTGACTCAGTGAACATACACTGTAGGTTCTCTTCAACTGCTCGTTGCTGTAAAGAGAAGCCGCAATCCCCGAGAGCTTTCAATCTAGATCTCTTTCTAAGCTGCAAGTGAACAGTCCAATGAGGATGGAGGTTCAGGAAAGAAGAGGTGGGATATATATCTTTGTGCAGCATTAACATTCAATCCACTTGCCTGTGGTCTTTCAATTATTCATGCATGCATGTTACATCATTTTGTGTAAGCCACTGGATATTTTTTTTCCCTCACAGATATTAATAGACATAGTTGTATATTTCTGTGTCTCAAAAAGACGATGCACTTAGTAAGCTTCTCTGTCTGGTAATTGCCATGTGGGCCATCTAATATCACTTCATAATTTATGAGCTTATTATATTGCTTAAGTTGACATGAAAAACAAACATAGTAGATGGTAGTTATTACCCCTTAAAGCTAAATCAATATAAGTGTGTGTTTATTTAAGTTCATGACTGTGTGTTTGTTCCCTCCTCGCAGTATTCTCAGAGGGAGGAGTAGAATCTTTATGTTGTTGGTGGAGGGAGGTGCGTTCAGGTTCTTATAACTGTCGGTCATCCCGAGGTCACGTTTTATGGAGGCCCTGAGCTACAAAGCACAACAACATTTCAGAAATTACAACAACGTAGCAAAACTCAGCCTTTCACGAAACCCATTTCGTTTTGGTGTTTTGTGAAATGTTGTTTTATAAAATGTTTTTTATATTTTGTGTTTTTCTGAGAGCAAAATGTTTTCTTCCTCCTTTTGTTATGTGAAATGCTGCAGAATAGAGTTTACAGTTTCAGTCTTGTTTTTTATTAAATGGTTTTTTTTGTTTTGTTGTGTTCGTCAAAGAGTTTTTCTTTTTTGTGGAATGTTTTATTTTCTTTTTCATTACGTTTTGTTCAATTTTTTTTATGCTTTTTGGTGAAATGTTGTGTTCTTTACTTTTTTAAACATTAATTTTGTTGGTTTTATTTGAAATTTTGTTGTTTTTTGATTTGTTGTTGTGTTTTGTACCTTTGAATGACCGTACCTTCAGAGCATTAACAGAAAACATTTTAAGTCAGTGTTTTAAAGCCTTGTTTTCTTTGATACCAGACTAAGAAAATGCTATTATTGTGCTTCAAGAATCTGTATGGGTGTTTTTACATGAACATGTAAAGTGATTATGCTTTGCTGTGGTAGTCTGACACAGGGCTTTACAGGCCCAACTAATCAGCACAGTCTTCAGGGGATCTGCCTAAGACTGTCCCTGAGGCTTTGGCTCCCTGCGGCCATTGCACTCATCCTCATATCACAGGGTGAATGCTGAGATGCATTCAGTTACATGCTAAGAGAGTAGGAGAATAGATAGCATTAATGCAGAGGAAAAATAGGAATCAGAAGGACGAGGAGGAGGGGAGAGTATTCATATATCCGGATATACATCCACAGGTCAGTGGAGAATGGGAAAAAATTCAAAGTGCAAATCCATCTTCCTTCAGTGAGAGTACCAGGAGGGAGTACTCATTGTACTCTTCACATTCATGCATTAGAACTGAAGGCAGCACTTTAGCCAGTAGGTACATGCTGGTACACATGCTTGTCTCGTACATCCAGATGGATGGCTGACGGGGAGATGGGCTATTAGGGACATTAACCTGGGACTTCTATGTTCTGCGTCAGAACAGGTGGCATAAATGCAGCAGCCTCCACCTCAGGGACAATCACAGAAATTAATCAGGATTCCAAGCCTTTGCCAGGCTCGTGTTTGGAGTTTCAATGGGCCTTTAAGAAAAATGTTTTGATGACTTTACGCTGCTGATATTGCCTGGGATGATAGGTTAGTTATTGTAACTGAGCTCTGAGGTATAAATGCTGAATTGCAAAGAGTATTGGGAGGCCATTAAAAGGAGTAAATGATAAACTATTATATTTACGGTAGACCTTAAGCTTGTCTTTCGGTATCCGCAGTAATCACCTTTGCCATTTTCACTGTGTGCTTGGCACTTTATTGGATGTTCTGAAAAGCTAAAACTGAAGGAGGTAGTATGTTATGAAGGCATGAAACTGTACTTATTAAGGTCAACATTTAAAATCCATTGAAATTGTCGTGGTTTTTTACTTCCATTTGAAGTTAAGTGAAAAAAGCATGTACACAGACTGCAGTATTTAGCACCTCACTTGCTACTTAATCCTGAAATGGGATTTTAGTAAATGATGATATTTAGCTCTTATTTATTTTGCCAACATGCAGGAAGTAATTAGTTGGGAGTGGAAGCACCCCAACTTTTATGTTGCAGCCAAATTGTTGGTTGTAGCCTAAGAAGTGAAGCAACAGGGATGACTGTCTGACTCCTGTGTGAATGTTGATTTGTTTCATGTGGATGATGAGTTATGTAAGCAATGGCCTGCTGTGGTTTTCACTACGATCCGAGGAAGTGTGCTGCACGCCGAAAGGATGATAGATCTAGTGGGCGGCTATGAAATTGAACATAGACATTGAAATATATCACTTCATGGTCGCAGGCTAGCATGTTTATTTCAGTGTGACATGTTTGCAGAAGGGTGGGGAGTCTGAATGTTTGAAAAAAAAAAAAAAAGAGGGGCTGGGTTGGGCTCTCTTTCTCGCGTCTCTCTCCAGCCTAGAAGTGGAGTGTCTTTCCCCCCATTCCCCCTCTCTTCGAGCTGCTGGCCCTCGGTCAGGTAACAAAACAGGATAGTATCACAGGACGGTGAAACCCAAAGTGGCCCGCCTGCCTCCATATGTCTGTTCATGTGAATGTGTGTGTCTGCGAGGCTCTCACCCGTACCTGTCATATATCCTATACCTTATCTTCTTTGTTCTTAGTGTGTTTGCCTGTTTGTTGCACCCCTTTGAACACACCCTTCCCTTGCGCCAACTCCCATCAGCCTCTTGTCACACACACCCCAAAACCCCATATGTACGGTCTGTGTTTCAAGAGTCGTTGCTATGCCAACAGCCCACTTTCTGTGTCTTAGCTGTGGGAGAATCTGATCTGAGTCCACTCTGCCTCCCACTGGATACTGTAGACAACTGCAGGCTTTACAGAATCATATCAACCATATCAGCCCCCGAGGGGTTGGACAGAAAAAGCATTGGCACCAAAATATAGCAGTTGTGACTCTACCATCTGCCACAATTAATATAGCTTTTTAAATAAATTAAATAAACTGGAATCAATCTTCATGTTCAATTCATGATATTATGTGTGATCTGGAGATGGAAACTTATTTCCTCCAACAGAGCTGCATCCCTAGCTGCTTTGTTTAAATGGCCTGGAGGCAGGGAGCAGAGGACCACCTCAGGTGCTGTAGAGCAAGTAAAGAAGCCGTTCCCCTGGCTGCACTAGCTCTTACCTGAAAATGCACTGAATCCCTGAATGAAGCATGAAGGAGAATGAATAATTGAAAACGTTAACTCCCCCATCGATACTTGGGAGGTGGAGGAGGAGGGAGGTGCCATGCTTTACTTTAATCCAGATGAGTCTCTCCTTGCTGTAGAGTATATCCTCGAATCCTAACCCAGCCTTTCCCCCTCCTCTCAAGCACATTGCCTGCAGTTCAGAGTCTGTTGAAGAAAATAAACAGGCCCTATTAAAATGCAATTACCTTCCTTGGTAACTAATACAACTATCACCAATTGACTGAATATTCCCTTCCCTTCTTGAGATGGTCAACATCCCTCCTTCCCCCCCGTCTCGCTCCGGTTCCTCTGCTGGTTGAAGTGATTGTCTGTTTGCTTGTCTCGTTTGCTTGCTTTTTCTGTCTGTCTATTTGTCAGTATATTTTCCACCAGTTTTGTCCTTGTCTTCTGCAAAAATGCACACATTATTGCATTCAGCATCAATTCTCATACAAATTTGCAGTTCAGCGCGGCCAACAAAAACTTATCTCTCTGTGAAAAGCTCGACAGACAATGCTGGTCAGACAGACAGACTATCTGTGGGCTCCTTGTTCATTGCCCGTCCAAGGCATTGCCTTCACTCTCTGAGTGACAACTACTTGCATATATTATATATGCACATGTAGCCAATGCCAGTTTGTGCTTTGGCCCCTGTGTCCCCAGTCCACACTTTTAGAGTGTTGCGAAATGGTTGGAAAATCAGGTTAGTTTTAGGTTAACTTTTATCACATGTAGTTACTTGATTTCTAACAACGCCCTCTTTTGTAACACTCTAAATGTGCTCTTCCTATGTTCTTACTATTTGTCCTTTTTTGTTTTCAGTGATATTATATTTTTGAATGATTTATTAGTTTATCTTTCTTTCATACTGTATCTCATTTATAATTTATTTTGACCTTTCCTCTTAAAGAAGGATGGTTCTTGCTCTTTATCTTGATGATCAATTGTATTTATTGTCTTTTCTTTTTTGTGCTCTTTCTCCTTTTAGCATGTTTGCTCCTTTGTCTCCTGTTAGAGATGTTGTGTGTGTGTAGCTCTTTATTTTTGTCTCTTATTCTTTGATACTTATCAGACTGACCAAACTAAGCCTCTCTTATGTTTCCAGGCTTTCCTTCCCTCATTCCCTATCTTTTCTTGCAGCTACGTTTTTCTATCTAATGTGCTGGTGTTTGTAATGATGTCGCTCTCTCTTTTGTTTTGGTTTTTGTACTGCATACTGTTCATGCTGTTAATATTTGCTATCTCTTCTAATACAGAAAAATAATTTTCAGCTTGCTTGTGTATTTCTCACATTCCTTTTTTGAGCCTTCTATCTTATCTACAGTCCTTATGATTTCTGTCAAGTGTGTGATTGCAACTTCAACATCCTCTTTGCATCTGCTCATTTTTAAAATCTTTCTATGTGTTTCTGTTCTTGTTTATCTTGTTTGTTTAATGCCTAATGGTGTTTTAGTGTTCAGCCTTCCCATGTGCCTTGACCAGTCATCAATATGGAATGCTGTGTGCCCAGTGTGTCACGTTGCGTTAGCCAGGACTTTTGCATCGGATTCTTTCTTCGTCTGTCTTTTGTCATGCTTTCCTTTAATCTTGTAAGATTTTTCTCCTTTAATTTTCTATTCCACTCTTGCTGTTTTTCTTTTATGCACACTTTGTGATTCTTGTTTTGATGTATGAACATAGGGATTTTTCTCCTAGAGTGTTTATCCCACATGTGTCTACGACCGTTCCTGTGCACAGGAACTAAACTTAACGTCTATTAACATTTGTACCTTAGTGCCAGCTGCGCCACAGGAGATCTCTGCTCTCTCCTTTATTGTTCTATATATCATATGTGTTGTTGATGCAACTGAGAGAAATTTAAACTCATGTCTGTCCTTTACATGATGCTGTACGTGTCTGTCCACTGTTGTGATAGTAACGTCATGTTGCTATATATGTCATTATACATGTGTGTCTCATCTTCAGAAGGAATAAATGTTGATAAGAGACCCTCCTGGGAGTGGGAATAACAAACTGGTTTTTATCTATTTAAGTTTAGTAGCTCTATTTTGTGCTTTGTCTGAAAATGTGTTTATTTGGTGGAGGTAACTTTCTTGTTAGAGATGTGGATGTTTGCCACACTGGATGTATCTATAGTCATTTCAGACTTCAGTGTTCATCAGACACAGCTCTCTACATCAATAGTCTTCAGTTCTAGTGCCCATCATTTATCTTTGGAATCTTTGGCAGATTTTATTTGGCTTCACTCAAGATAGCCACAGAAAGCACATTCAACTTTGAAGTGACATCTATCCAAAGTAAACTTGGACCAAATTGATCATTTCAGATAGCCAGTTTTCAACAGCTAAACAGGTGGAGGTTGGACTCCCTGTGTGCTCAGACATTCTGTCTTTCTATAGATGAGTTAGCCTCTCAGCACACTTCTTCACTGTTTCTCTTTGTCAACCTGAGTTTTTGCTTTCAGGGGCAACAAGCCGGCTAACAGCCCCAAGGGCCAGCCTCCAGATGCTGACGGCCACTCCTCTGTAACTGACCTGGCAAACTCTCTCACTGGAGACATGGTGATGGTAAGAAACCCTGTTCCATTTCCCATTCATCCTCAGTCATGCATATCTAGAATTTGATACCAGCAACATGCTCAGAAAATGTTGGGAGAGAGTGAAAGAGTCTTGAATTCACCACTTTTCGCTAAACTCTGTCAGATAATCATCAATCAGTTGAAAAAAAGAAAAAAAAATCTTTGGTCTTTTAAAAACCACATTGTATAATATTGTGCTTGAAAGCCAAGGAAACCACCATTATATGTGCCTGACCTACGAGATCCTCGTGCCACCATGATCAATATAGCCTCATGGGCTTTGGAGTACCTTGGAAAACCATTGACACTCAGGAAAGTCCACCGCTGCATCCAGAAATGTAACCTGTAACTGCATTATGCAGGGAGAAAGCCATTTATCAAATCTGCACAGAAATGCTGCAGAGTTCCCTGGGCATGAGCTCCTCTCTCATTGACAGAAACACAATGGACATGTGTTCTGTGAGCAAACAGATTCACGTTTCACTTGCGGTCTGTATCTGTCTTCTATTCACAATGTATGGAGTATCATGAAGACAAACATCAGACTAAGATGAGAACAGACTGTTAAGTGTCTGAAATCTTGTATTCGTTGAGAATGAACACAGATTCTTCTTAGAAAACTGCAAGAATTGCAATCCTCACTTCAAAAAGTTGCTCAGTAGGAACATTAGAGATTGGAGTCGTGAACCCTACAGGTCTACACTCTTGACTCAATCTTTTTCAGAAATTATTCCACTGTTACCTTGTTTTCTGCTTTTTATGTCAACATTTTAATCAATAGAAACATTAACAGCAATTTATCCCTTAAAAATGATCATCCACAATATGGTGGTTTTGGCCTTCCCTCTCAATAATGTTTACAGTCTGTAGCACCAGGTTGAAGACTGGTTGGAAGTAGCAGGATGAAATGTTTTGCTTCCAACTATTACATAAATTAAGTTAGGCTTTGGATTTCTGCAAAATGACTCATTAATGTGAGTCAGGTGTGTTGAAGCAGGGAAACATCGAACACCTGTGTGACACTGGCTCTCAAGAACCGAAGCTTTAGGTCCCTGCTTAGACCTTGCTGGACCCACTGCACTGAGCAGTCTTAACCTTATCTGCCAGTGCTTTTAATGCTTTATCTGATCATTGCAGATACAGTCACTACTTTTTATGATTGGTTTTGGATTTACTCTTGTACAGAATCTTGTTAGAAAAACTCTAACAATTTCATACCCTTAGCTAAATTGACAACTCAGAAGACATGGTGTAAAAGGATGATCAAAGTGGAGTCAGCTTACTTTCTCCACAAAAACTGGGTCTTATTCACAGTGAACAGTTGAATTTTTAAATTTCATTGAATAGGGCAGACTTTCTGTTTCTAAATAATCATCTGCAAGGTGAAGCCTAGACAACCTTGATGTCATCTTTGAAGATATTTTCTCGGGATGCAAGGATCGCAAAGACAAGGTTTTGTTTCTCAAAATGATTAAATAGTTTTAGTGTGGAATAACCTGACTAGTCGTGCGGGTCCTGGCCTCTACCTCATTAACACTTTTGCCAATAAATCAGAGGCCTTTAAGCTGTGGTCAATGTCAGCCAAAGTTGTTCAGTAAAATAAGCATGAATACGCATTTATGCACAATTCAGGTTATGGTCAAGACAGCTGTTTCCTGATTTTGACACCCCTGTCTAATAATCACTGAATTAGGATCTATAACCACAGCTGGCCTTGGTTTAATCATATGCTGTTTGAAACCATGGTAACCAAGCGTATGTCTCAGGAGAGGAAAACCTCCTAGCCTTACCATTTAGACCCCAGACTTTCCTTCTTGTGACGTCTCTGTTAGGTTGACAATGCTCCCTTAAAAGGTATAGTCTGAAAACATTATGAGACAAAGTTCCGGGTTTTTTGTCTGACTTTATTCCTCTTACACATGTGCTTCCATTTTCATGGCAGAAGTCAGTGTGTGATATTAATATCAGCGATCCTAAAGGTTTATCATCTACATTCATGTTTTCACATCCTTTTTGTAAAGCAGTATGTTCATTCTGAGTCACCATGTAGAACTTGTGTTGCAAAGTCATTTTCAGTACAAAAAACAAATTGATGTAAAGTTGGAAATTGTAACGAGGGAGCCATAATAGAGAAAAAAATAACACACAGGCAGTTCCCACAGTGGCAATCAAGTGAGACAAGTCATCCAAGGTGACTCACTGATGAATTAGAGCTGCAATATTTCTTTTTTTCACACTTGCTCTGACTGATATTCCTAAAACCCATATTGATGAATGCTGACTGAGTCTTTGTCATTTTGAAATTGTTACTCTGGCATAAAGAACACAAATCAACAACCTCGGGTAATTCTTGGAGCAAGTGTTTGTATGCAAAACACTTGTCAGGTTGGTCTTTTTCAAAATGTCAGCTGTGACTTTTGCACAAAGTGGTTTAATGAAGAGCTGGTTGTTATCTTCACACAAAGTCCTACATTCTTTGTTCCAATTTAATGCTTTGTTAGAGGGGGAGAAACACCCTTAAAGGACAAGGACAGAAGGTGGAGTCACAGGAAGAAAAGAAGTGACTATTCAAGACAGCTGCAAGTACAGAATGCCAACCTTGAGCTCGGCTTCTCTGACTGTTCTCTCAATGCCCCTCACGCAATGCTCTCTCTCCTCGTTTTTCTGTGTGTCTCTTGCTCTCTCTTGCACTCTCTCTGTCCACTGCTTTTATCAGATAGAGGCCTTTTAGTGCACAGCAATGATAAAGCAGTCAGAGTGGCTGTGAGAGAAAATCTGGGGGTCTAAAGCTCTCTATCTTCAATCTGAGCACCTCCTACCTCTTAAGGATATTAGTAAGGAAATTAAACTCTCTCAGTCTTCTTAACATCAGACCAATCTCTGCCCCTGAGCAGCTGATCAAGTATGCCGTAATAAAAGTGCAGCTCTAAAATTTCATTCCATCACAGCTTCTCTCTGTTGAAGTCTGTGTGCGTGTTCTTGTGATACACAAAGTGTGTGTCCTTGGAATGAACCTTTCATGTGTGTGGCTGCCACTGCTGAATGCTGGGTATTTGTATTAATTTGTCTACATTTTTGGCCCTGCAGCTGTCTCCAGGTTCAGAGGACGATGATGGTGAAGGGCCTATCAGTGAAAAGCTGGGCCGGATCCAGTTCAGTATAGGCTACAGCTTCCAGAACACAACCCTCACTGTCAAACTTCTCAAAGGCCAGGAACTCCCAGCCAAGGACTTCTCCGGCACCTCAGACCCTTTTGTCAAAATCTACCTGCTGCCTGACAAGAAGCACAGACTGGAGACCAAGGTCAAGAGGAAGAACCTCAACCCACACTGGAATGAAACCTTCCTCTTTGAGGGTCTGTCTTGTTTCCAATCATCCAAACTGTTGCAAGTTTTATTGTTTTAAATGAACTAATTCATTGGTGTCATTGTTTTTAATTGTGTAAATCTGTCATGCAGAAAACATATTCGGAAAATAAAGTAATTATGTGGGATCAAGACCTCAATAAACAGCATAATTTAGCCACAAAAATGAAACTTTTGAAATGGTAAATGTTTTGCCTTCTATAGTACCATTAATCCTTAAATAGGCCCTACAAACACAGTGCTTCCACTCAACCATTAACACACACCAGTGGTGGCAGTCAGAGCTGCCAACATGAACCACAAGTTGCCTTGTGTTTTCACTCACCTGCCATTAGGGTTGTCGTGTGTTTTTTTTTCTGACCAAATCCTTGAAAACCAAAAACAGATCTGTCCCTACAAGCATACATCCTATGTTATATGTAAACCTCATGTAAAAGCCGACTTTTTGAACCTCCAAACTTAACAATTTGGTTCAAATGAACAAACACATATGATCCAAATTTAATGATTATAAATCTGATTGTATTTTAAAATTGATATTTTGATTTAACCCATTAAAGCCAAACTCAAGAAAAACCTTTTTTCAATCTGAAGTCTTTATTTGACTTTCTTTTTTCAAAAATGTGGGAGGAAAAAAAATCTACTTTTATTACTGTGTGACATTTAAATTTTCACCAGAATATAAACCAGAATATAACACAATGAAAAATATGTGGTAGCTTGACACCGAAATTCAATTTAATTTAATTTAATTTAATTTAAACTCAAGTAAATTGTTATATTTTGACAAGACTTGATCAAATTAGTGTGATAAATAGAACCCCCCCCCCCCCTTTAAATGCAGGAATATGTATATATTTTTAGTTTTTTATTTCATCATTTATTTTTTGTCAAGTGTTCCTGAATTAAACTCTGAAGAATCAGTAAGCCTGACATAACTTTGACAAAGAGTTTCTTTTCACCTTAAAAAAAGTATTGTGAGACATTGAGAAAAAAAAGCTGTGAAAAGCACATTTTTTTCATTGATATAGCTTTTAGTTCTCAAAATATACGGATGTTTTTGTCAAATAATGATGATCTTGCTGTAAATATTGTAAATATTTTCTGCAGTAACAAAGACAGCAATGAAGTGTCTAATCCTGAATGAATTTGTTTCATTTTGACTTGGTTGGGTGCTTGGCTGACAGCACAATGATAAAATACAAAAAAAAAAAGTTGAAAAGGCTCAAACCCTTTCCAAAGGCTGAATAGTGTGTGCTCTTGAAAAATGAATGAGATCAGTGTCTGTGACAAGACTACTGTATAATGATCCCTCTGGGTCATTTCACAGAGCACTGGCTGGTCCAACAGCTTTTGAAATGCACTTTGGCCTTTATCAAATTCATCCCTGTTAGCATGTTGCACATTACATTGCACTCTCTGTATTGTCGGGAACACTAACAATACAGTTTTTCACTCTTTGCGACATAGCTGTGCCTGGCTCCCCCCTGAAGCGTTATCTGTTCTGTCTGTTCTAGGTTTCCCTTATGAGAAGGTGAGAGAGCGCACTCTCTACCTCCAGGTGTTGGACTACGACCGCTTCAGCAGGAATGACCCCATTGGAGAGGTGTCAATTCCCCTGAATAAGGTGGAACTGGGCCAGATGAAAACCTTTTGGAAGGAGCTCAAGCCCTGCAGTGATGGCAGTGTAAGAGATAAAGCGATGGCCATGCGGCAGAACCATGAGAATCCACTCTTTTAATTCCGGTGCTATTTAATAGATCAACTTTGACACATTTAATGACTGCTTTCAGTATGTGAGCCTGATTGACGTAATTTTCGGGTGAGCAACGTGCTCGCCTAAGCAAGTCTGGTCACTGGACCATCTGTGTTTGCCACAAGGGGTTAGAGCAGAAAGGGCAGTGATGTAAGATTACACAACAGGCTAGTGAGTAAGCTAGAGTTTTATATCCTCTGATGAAATCTGATATTAGACCGGATGATTCATGCTCCATTGTGTTTGTCTGTGTTCCTCAGGGGAGACGAGGAGACCTGCTGGTTTCTCTCTGTTATAATCCCACCGCCAACACCATCACTGTGAACATCATCAAAGCGCGCAATCTTAAAGCCATGGATATCGGGGGCACCTCAGGTAGCGACTCCTCTGTGTTTGTTTGGTGTTTTCTTTCTCTAACCTGTGTTTACCGTTCATCTGCCCTTTTCATGACTTTGGAAGCTTTGTGGCTTCACATATGGCTCTGTCTCTGTTTATAAACATTTACTGACTCGTCTGTGGAGGGAATGGTCACTGTCCACTGTAGATAGCTGCAGCAGCAAGGTGACATTAAATCAAGCGTCTCTCCGTTGACCTCTCTGTCTGGGTATCTATGAGGATCTTGAGACTCCCAGCCAAATGTGCCTCAGCACAGTCTGGTGGCTACTTGTTTTTAAAGTATCCAGTCTCACAGAGGAGGGCCTTCTCTGCCATACTTTTGTCAAATTACAGCTTCTTGCAGTACTCAGGGTGGCACCTACTAGAATTACTGAACATAATGATGCTCCAGAATTGGTAGTACAAATCCCAGGCCCTATTTCCATAAATACTTCCTCATTTGTAAGTTTCCTAGCTCAGGGAATAGGTTGACCTCAAACGAGGTATCTCCCTCCCTCTTGCCTTCCCTGACTTTCACAATTAAGAGGGTAATAGCTAACTTGACCCCAAAAATAACCATCCAGGAGAATCTTCATTGTCCCTTTCATGTAAACTGCTGCTGCTGCATTCACATTGCAGATCCCTATGTGAAAGTGTGGCTTATGCACAAGGACAAACGTGTGGAGAAGAAGAAGACAGTGGTGATGAAGCGCTGTCTGAACCCTATTTTCAATGAGTCGTTCCCCTTTGATGTGCCCGCTCATGTGTTGAGGGAGACTACTATCATCATCACCGTCATGGACAAGGACAGGCTCAGCCGCAATGATGTTATTGGCAAGGTAATGTGTCACGGTGCTATCTGTGTTGTAGTCTCGGTTACGGTGTACTTACAATCCTGTTCAGCTTCTTGAAATGGAGCAATGTAAGTTCCCTCAAGTATTGTCATTAAATATAATTTCAATCTCTTCACTTGAGTATTTTCAGACTTGATACTGTAGTCTGATTGCACTACATATACTGTTGAACCTTTTAATCCACTACATTTTCTGACAGATGTAAATACCTTGCAGCAGTTTTGATCATTTTGAAATGAAAATTAATATAAAATGGTTAAGAGTTATACAGGAAGTTATTTTCAGCCCCATCTCAATCAGCACCATTTAAATGTAATATATTATATTACAATGAATACATTTCTTTATTGTCTTTAAGTTTGTGTTGCTAATTTCACTTATTTATTACCACTTAAGTAAGGTTTTGAATGCAGACATTGAAACCAATTGTTAAGTGGTTTAACAAACCAAAAAACACTCTCCCCTCACAATGAATGGGTAAAGACTGGAATATAAATAATTGAAAAAGCAGGCATTATCCAACGACAAACTTAGCCTAGAGAACTATTGCTCAAGGTCATATAAAAGATCACAAGAAAGTCTGGCTGCTTGGAAGCAAAAAGTGAAGACATGATGAGTGGCACAACAATTTTGAAAAGTCCTGTACATCATTGGATCCTTGCTATATATATATTTAACATTTTAGTCTAATGTTTGACAATTCACGGTGGCCACGGTAACTGTAGATTCTGTATGGGAATTGAGGAAAAAAAACCAACATATTAATCAGCAATGAGCAAAAAAACTAATCAAGAAAATTAACTTCAAAGTTCTGGAGAGAATCACATAATAAGCAAAGCAAGAAATAATTTTACACCATTACTTACTTAAATTAGAAGACTTTTATCATTCAATACAGCAGATATTTTTATCCAAAGAGATATCCAAAGAGGAACACACCCCAGATAGAGTGGGGTGCAGTATGTTGCCCAAGCACACTGCCACAGCTGGACTTGGATAGCCAAGCATCCAACTATTGATCATTAGATCACTGACTGAACACTTTTCCTCTTGAACCCTGACTGATTGATTCCACTATTTCAGGAGATGTTTAACTTTGCTTAGCACAAAAACAGAAAACTTTGCAAACATTCAAATTATTTGACAAAAAGAAAAAACAAACATACAAAAAAACTAAGAACTAATTGTTTGACAAACCTGGAACAATATTTTCAAGAAATACCGGTACTATACTCAATCCTGAGCTATTTTGGAAGTTATAATGGTAATTTGGACGGAGTTACACGAAATATGCAAGTTACAATAGATAGAAATATTTGAATTTAGGATATTTTACAGTTTAGATTATAGCTCTCTTGACAAATGTCCATATGTATGACTCACCCCCCAACCTCAGTCCTTGATGGAGGACTTTTTTACTTTGATAACTTTGATGAGTGAGTTCAACCTGTGTACTCTTTGTTTATACTTCTGTTGGAAAAGTTTCCAGCTCATTAAGGTCGGACGGCCTTCATTATTCAATTGCTGGCTCAAAATCTACCAAAGATTTTCTGTGGGTTTCCTTTGAATCTATTAGTCCAGTTAGCAATTTTGCCAGTTTCTGCAGCTTCCTTATATCAACACAGGCAAATCTATAATCCTTGACCATGGAGAGAGTATTATTCTGGACATGAGACTCACCTTTCTGTAATTCCTTATGTTTGTTCAATGCTCAATCTTTAACTAGATAAAGACTGACTTTGAAGCAAAAACTAAGTTCTCTAGAAAGTCTCATTTAGAAAAATTTGAAGTCATAAATCTTTACATTCTTTGGACAGGTGGAATAATGATGACTGCAGCGGTAGGATTTGTTTGATTAACAGCAAAATACATTCGAACTTAATCAACGGTGCAGCCTGTAAGTGCACTGAGACCAGCATTCTCGCTTCATTTCATTTCTTTTCAACTCATTGCTGCTCTCGAATAATGACACAGCTCCCTCTAAAGCAGCTGATAACAAATATCACTTGAAAAATTTGCCACTCCGCAACCTGAATAAAGCAACATTAAGCTAAATGATACCTGTGAGGGACATGACTTTCACAGAGAAATGAAGACTGCAACAATTTATCCTGTGTAAGACGACTTAAGAGAGGATTTCAGTAAGTGTTCCTGATCATTTCGTCCTTTCTTCCCGCTTTTAGATCTACCTATCATGGAAGAGTGGACCAGCAGAAGTGAAGCACTGGAAAGACATGCTCGCTCGGCCGCGTACTAACGTCGCCCAGTGGCACGCTCTCAAGGCCTGATTGCACCGCCCCAGCTTCCTCCATGACCCCTTCCCTACTCCCCCCCCCCCCACTCCCGTCCTTATGCACAAGACTGACTTGCTGCCAGGCTGCGAAACACGGGTACAATTAGCCATCTGCTCTCTTAAACCTTTAAACTCTTTTCTCTTTTATTTCAAAATCTCAATTTCCTCTCCCGCTCTTCTCTTCTGTTTCCTCTTTTTGTGCAGTCGCGTCTCCGTGTCTCACCACTTTGCCAATGGTCCCCCTGTTTCTAACTGTCTGTATGTCTGTCTGATCTTATGCACTTTGCCTATGGAGGTCTGATAATGAGTTTGTTTTTTTGTTTATTTTGTCGATCCCTTATTTTTAATCTGCACTGCAGCCCTGACCCATTCAAGGTGCCAGTCCCGTGGGATCACAGAAAAACTTCAATAATGATCTTAACTCATTTAATCCTATTGTATGAATACTCCAGGTACACAATATTATATAGTATGTACTATATGTACATATACATATTGATAGATTAGGATTATATTGGCAGAACTTTCCCTCTACACATGTATGTTGTCCATAGCCTGTCTGCTATTTCCCACCTTCTCTGTCTCTCCATTTGTCCTCTGGTCCTTGTCAACCATCTCAAGTGTACTATATTTTCTCTCCAGTCTCACTCCTTCCTCCTTTTGACTCAAAAGTGGTTTAATGTTCAGCTGAAGTCATTGAAAGCAATCAATACTCGGTTTGTGATGAAACCAGCTGAAGTCAAGATGGAATTGTTTCCCCCCCTCTTCCTCCTATATTTTCTTCTTTTCTTTTCTTTTTCTCGTTGTTAACCCTTTCTCTTCTTCTGGCACAATATTAGAGAATTACTTCCTTCTCCCTTCCCCCCTTTTCTGGGGCCCTCCTCGTTGTCTGTGTGCTGTGGGTGCTGTGCTGTAGCTCCAACAAAAATAGAGATTTGAAAAAAAAAAAAAAAAGGAAAAAAGAAAAACTGGAACTGGGAAAGCGGAGACACGAACTTGTAACATGGATCGCTCCTGATTTTTCCAGACAAACCAAGCCCTGACACAGAGAGAGAAAAAAGAAGAAGTGTAAAACAAAGTTAAATGCAAACAAATCCTTACGTCCTGAGATACTATGATGTCACTTTTCACAGCACCACCAACTGAGGAAACTAATCTAAATCTTCTTCCAATGTTAACATGGGGAAAAAAGCTAAATTTGTGCTGTTTGTGCAAATGCATTTGGATACATACTTCTTTGTGTTTATTGATGCTATAAATTCTTCGTGCTGCCCTGTGCTCCTGCTTTGTGCTTGTGGGCATCGATCTCCACTGGGTTTGACTGTGGTGCGTTGCGTTAATGTGTGCCTGTTGGTGTGTGTGCGTGATCACAGCAGCAGCACAATTCAAACTCTGCAGAAATCTTCTTCTCTTTTCTCTTTCTCTTCTTGTGCTCTTCTTGCTCTTCTTACTGCCATTGTTTCTGCATCCTCTACTGCCCTGCCTTCTGAATGAGGGCACGGGGAAGTTCATTTTGCACTTTTTGAAAATGTAATAACAATAATAATGATGATGATGATGATGACGATGATGATGATGATGATTATAGCTGTGGTGAAAATCAAGGGAGGAGAATCTGAAAGGGTGGGCAGCAGTTGGAGAGAGGTGACATCTGCTCTGTGATTTCAGGGTTTTTAGAGATGAGCTAGAGGACACAGAGGATGTAGGGCTCTCATCCTCCTCTTCTTGTCATATTCTTTTTTTGTGTGTAATTGTATGGCAGCTACCAGGCTACCGGTGGCCGACTGCAAGTGTTTAAAATGTCAAGCCTGGATGGAGATACCAGACTTGTCTGCTTGTCACATGGAGGTCAGCCGGCACAACAGTGCCGCTGCACGATGTGTCGATCAACAACAAGCCCGGTAGAGCTCTAAGCAACAGGCTGCACATTGTGCAATATTTGCATATCTGGGAACAGTAGGACCAACCTGCACTTGGCTTCATCGCTGACAGTAAAGTAAGATCACAAAGATGTTCTTGGAGTTTTTGTTGCAGTTCACAGGAACTATGAATGAGTGTGATATTAGATGATGGCCTGATCCACCAGTGTGAGATACTGTAGAAGCAGATTAGATATTATCTCTTTGCTGAGTGCTTGCAAGCACCACAGAGTGTACTGTACTGGTAGCAGCTTGGCTTGTCAGAGACATTCAACTCAGCATGATATTTCTGTAAATAAAGCAGTCATAGACCAGGAACGCTAAAAGATTCCATCATTTAGAGCAGCTTACACAGACATCTGTACTGTCTTAGCATATCTTATGCTGTAACTGTATTTATTGTTACTTTTATTATATGCTGTGGGGCATGATTTGGTCTGCTAATCAATATTTCATTTTACTCGAACAGATCAGGGTCTATTTCTAAATGACTACCTATCTTTCACATTTCTTTTAGATTAGACAGCTTTAGCAAGTAGATAATCAGCTCTTAGTTTTCTGGGTGAGTTAAGTTTATGCAGCATTTGACATTTTTTTGGTGCTTGTTTTAATTAATGATTAAAATAAGATACAGTATAATTGTGCTTTGATCTGAACCAGGTTGCGTCTTACTAAGTGTCTTCATGAGCTGGTTTGAGCAGCCCATAGCGTGTTGAGTGTGTTCTGGCCAATGTGTTTCATGTGAGCCTCGTTGCTGGCTTCTGGGATGCACTGATCCAGTCCAGCACCCTTCAGAACAATTGTCCATTCATGGAACAGGGCCCACTGTTTTGACAGTCACTGCCTGCGGTGTCACAGCACATTATGCTCCCATTAGGTGGTCAGAAAGGAGCAATATCTGCTTTCTTGGACCTAGGGGTTTCTCTATCGACACAGGTAATACTTGTTAAGATTACTTCAAGTATTGGAGTTTTGTAATTAGTAACCATGGACAGGAAGATATAAGCCCACATTTTATCCTTGTGTCAGTTGGAGGAAATTCTCTTAGCCTATATACACTCACTAATTTACCACACATGAATGTCTTTGGAACACAGAAATGCCCTGACATGACCTATAAGACTTTCTTGCTACAAGACATCAGTGCAAAACACCTGGTTTGTAAAAGATGGTAAACGATCAATTCGTAATCACTGCTGAGGTTGTGAAAACACCGATACAAAATGCTCAGTTATGTTTGTTATAATACATGTACTTTTACAGCATATTTTCCTTTAGAAAACACAGCATATCACAGTGATAAATAAATCCTCAAAAGATTGCACACTCCATAAAGAAGCCAGAAGTCCTAAAACATTATGTTCTCATAGTCAGCAGTCCAGCAGCCACAACATTAAAATGAATGGTAAGCTCAGAGCCAAACAGTAGAAAGTAGAAAGCAATTTCCAAATCCCACTTTTATTACACTGTCACCTGTCTCACACTTCTAAATGTATTCTGTTTTCTTGGCACAAACAAAGTCAGCCATGACCTTCAACAAGCCAGAGCTCATGAATATAACAGCACAGCTTTGCAGATGCTCCCAGTCAAAACTATTTTCAGATCAACTCCCCTTAATGTGCTGGGTCTCCTTGTGTTCAGCCCCAGCGCTCTTTCATCATCGCATTCAGTCCCTGGCAGAGCCAATGAGCAGGTGCAGGTACTGATAATTAGTGTTAGAGTATGAAAGTTTAAGTCTAGATGACAGACATGACTGCCCACAACTTTGCTGCAGGGATAAAACTTTAATGTCATGCTAATACAACTCTGCTTCTCTATGTTTTAAACATGACATGAAGCTGTTGTAGTTGTGTTTGTGGCTGACCAAATGGCTAGGAATGAGGTGATCCAGGTCTGAAATTGCTCACTAACCTTTGGTTGAAAGATGGTGCAGACAGTCGTGTTCCCACAAAGGTGAGACCCTTGTGACACACATTGGTGTTTCCCTCAGATTGAAATGAAACTTTTGAGATAACTTTTCATTCGTCAGCTACATTCTGTTAATTTCTGCAAGACTGAGGTTAAAGTTGCTAAACTTAAGATTCAGCTTTATGTCACGGCATATGAGGTTCTCTCCTTAACTTCTACCTTTCTTTGAGTTGCTTTTTCCTGGTGTGCAAAATTAATCATTGTCACCAGTAGCCTTTTTTTCTGTTTACTTTATAAATAACTTACAGCTCTGTTGGCTGAAGGGGTTCCAACTGTTTGCCAAGGGATTAGCAAGATATTCTTGTGAGCCTGATGATATTGTTTGTCCTTGTCATACATTCTTCATCCCTTTTCTTATTCTTTCATTCTAGTTTTCTTTGATGGATATGGCTTTCTTAAGTTAAGCATCTGTGATTCACTTTATTGGAAATGTGCCAGTTTTTCTGTACTCTTTGCAATATTATTTTAGGTGTGTTGTGCATCTTGCAGAATTTATGATGTGTGTGTGTGTGGATTAATATCAGGCTGTAGTAATCTCATCCTGGAGGGGCTGCAGTACGGTAGATGCTTTAACCTGAATCATGTTGTGAGGGCTGAATAAGTCCAGAAGTCATCTGGGTCACCTTTATCTTTGTCCAGCGACTTTTCTATTTGTGGATGATATCTTCTCTCCCTGTGCAGACAGACCTCACCTCCTCCAACTCAGCCTTTCAATTGTTTTAAGCATCTGGTGAAAGCCAGTGTGACTTCTCCCATTCAGGGTTTAGCTTTGTTTGAATAGTGGCTACATGAATATAAAAACAATAATGAGTAATAATATTGTTTTTTTCCCTTTCTTTTCACATTTGACTGTTGGTCAGTGTGTGTGTGTGTGTATGTGTACTTAGTGTTCTTGTGTTGTTTTTATTTCTTTATCAAACCGTGAGAAGAAAATCCTTCTGTTTTTGAAAACTTTATGTAAATATTGTTGGTGAAAAATTAACATTTGTTGTATGCCGAGTTTTCATTTGTCACTTGAAATGATGAAGAAAACAACGATATTCATGAATAACAGTGGTGATGTTGATGATGCTGAAGCTGATTATACCTGCCCTTCTTGAACAAGGGCTTTTGATGTCCGCTGTATTTTTGTTGGAGGTGTTGTGTGGTCAGGGCAAGATAAAAGGGAAGGAGTGATGCCCAACACATCCCAGGCTCACTGTAGCAGCACTGCCACACACCTCCCACATCTGCAGGAAATTGACAAGCTGTAGCCTGCCATAAACATAATTGCATTGTTAGTAAAAGCACCACAATCAGAGTGTGACTGGTTACAGTGTGTGAGAGGACTGTGTACCTCCCTGTGGAGTCACTCTGCCCTGGTCGCTTGGCATCACATCTCAACCTGTCTGCTTATAGTCTTGGGGATTTACTGTAATGCCATTGTGTTAGACAGGATTGGCCCTGTACTGACACTGATGATGCCTTCCTCATTGAATTTGGAGTCATTATCGCTGTGCTGGGGGCCATACATGAGGAAGTATGGAAGAAGGAGTTTGTTCCAGGTACAAGGATGTAACCCATCAATCTAACCCTGTAAAGACAATTTGCATCCTTGTGATTCAGCCTTTTATTATGCAAAACTGACTGACACAAACTTGCCACATAATAGGCTTGTCTCTTCCTTAGTGAGATATTTGTAAGAACTCTCAAACTCCAGCTTGGGAAGCCCAGGATTAGTGCAAGAGCTGAACTATAAACTGCCATATAACAGACCTAATAGAATTTTCTTATCATCATTCAAAGAAATTAGAGAATATAATAGTTTTTTCAAGCATTCAGCATACGCTTTCATCCAAAAATGAGGGAAAAAAACGCAAAGGCTGAAGTCACCACAGGCGTCATTACGCCTACGTCCCTATTTTCCATATGCCCTGTTCTTTTAGGACTTTTAGGACCATTTATTCCTCTGATATGGTTCAGTAGATACTACCAGCAGCCGTCTGAAGGAAGGACAGTGCATACATTTCTCCCTTCATCTGTAATGCCATTCTACACAGGGAGTCCAACGGGTTGTCAAAATGTCCAGTGCCACACCAAAAATAAAGCATGACTACTTTCCACAAATCCAGACCCTTCCCTGGGTGTACGTGTGATGCAGACAGAGCAGCCTCTAACTCCTGGCGCGATGAGGACATTTTTAATCAGGGAGGTAATAAGCAATACATTCAACTGATCTAATGCCATACATTGAAATGTTACTAAACTGAGAGTGATTCTTTGCATTGAGGGATGTCATGGGTAACACTCCTTTTTCTTCACCTCCTGTCTCAACTTGCCGTGGCCCATCTCTTCAACAAAGAGTGCTCTATCTTAAAACACACAATTGTGATGTGTACAATCTAATTTAATGTATTTATTTATGTATTTTTGCCAACTTTGTATAGTGTATAAATATCTATAAATATATGAAAAATGACAGTACTGTATAGATTTTAGCTGCCTGGTAAGGTTAATAGTATATACTTGGTAGACTAAAAGAAAAAGCGTAGAGCTGTTCAAAAGCCAGTTACTGAGAAAATGCTTTCTGTAAAACCTGGTGCCGCTGGCCCTTTTTATATTCTAAGTTTTGTTTCTGGTTTATTTTTTTATTATAGCCAGTGGGATCCAAAGTGTGTGTTCTTTTCGTCTGTTCGTTCAGTTTATTTGCTGTTTTTTTTGTTTCTTTTTTTCTCAACAAGACACAGCAAGGTTCTGGCAGCCAGGAGAGTGCAGTGGAACGCAGACTGGGACCCTGTGCAGTAGTGTGTGTGTTAGGTGTGTGTCCGTCCATGGTAGTAATAGTGCTCTCTGTGCAGTGCCTCCTCCTTCCTCCGCTCTCTGATGTAGATTGTCATGTGGCGCAGTGTGAGTGTGTGTTAAGTTGCGGGATGACTGTTTGCTGAAGCTGGCAGATGCTGTCCTTCTCTCCGCGTGCATGTCTCCTTGTGTCCACTCTGTTTCTTCATTATAACACTTAGTTTTAATCCCCCACTAAGTATAGATTTCCACTTCCTCTGCTCGATTGTTCATTTACTCCTCCATTCAGATGGTAATGCACACGCCGGAGTCTAATTTCTCAGTAATCCATTCTCCTTCATCTATCTGGGATTCTTTGTCCATTAGAATCTCTCATCGGTCACCCTTCACATGACTAAAGAGCACCTTGTTTTTCTACAGAGCTCTGTGGACCAGAGAATGATTTAGCACAAAAAAAAAAGAGGAGATCCTTGCAACTCATCCCAGATCACACCTCCTCCCACTACAAACTCCAAGGAGAAGGATAACTGTCAGCCTCAGCACACAGAATCACAAAGCAACCACATTCAAAAGTCAAGCACAGACATGAGACTTAGACCAATGATGTGGCAGCTTCACCGCAGCCCGTTTGTAGCAAAAAGCAAGAGAAAAAACAGGTAAAGATTGGACCAACCACACAAAAAAGTAGTGATATGTGCATTTGTAGTGAACTAACATTGCCCTCCCTCTCCTGCACCACATTTATTACTTAGTATTCCAACGTGTTGCTTGGTTGCTCTGTACATATCTGTGTAGTGCTTCTGTTAATGTCCCTGTAGTAGTATAGTAAAGGGTTCTTACTGGGCAGCCTCAACAGACGTCCTCTCCCTCCTGTCCTTGTCTCGTTCCCTCAGAAACTTCAAACATTCCATCTAAACCTCTTGCAAACAACACTTTAAGGACGATTAGATCTCACTGGGAACAAAAGTGAAGAAGGACTGAAACATAGATGTTTCTACTGGAGCCATGAAAATAACCAAGACATCTTGGTCTTGTCCTTCTGTGACCCGCAAACCCTTAACTGGCAGCATACTCACCCTAAAGACCTCCAGGCATGACCTTCTGCTCCTTCAAACCCACCTCCACTCTGACCTCAGCTGACTCTGAGAGGTCAGTGCCCGGCTTGAGGTGCTGCTGAGAGGGGAGAGAAGAGCGTGGTAGGGGAGGAGGTGGGAGAGCCCTGGAATGGAGCAGAGTGGTGTGTTTCTGTGGTCGCACCCTGAGTCAGGATGGAAAGGATCGAGGGCGTCTCAGGGTTTTGCCCAGTAGCACTTTGGTTTTGCGTTCCATGTTTTTTTTAGCCTCTCCTGTTTTTTGGCCGAGCAGACTGTGATCTTACTGGTTGATTTTCTTGTTCTCCTCCACTCATCAGTGTTACAAAGTGTGTTGGGTGGACGGAGTCTTGGAGCTGAGCTCTGATTTTGTTCCATATTAAAGAATCTTTTTTACTAGGCCTGTGTCCAGAGACTCATTGATCTTCCACATCATTATTGTTTTATTTATTTATTATAAGGTTATTTGATGAGCCATATTATACCCTCTTACTCTGGAGATCTGTCACATGGCAAGAGCTTTTTACCTTCTTTACATCATATTCTCTCACTAATGATAACATGTGTCTGAAGCTGAACTCTGTACTAGTTTAAATGTCAGTTTAACTCCATAAATGCCACCAGTTTGATGCAGACTGAAGTAACCCTACAGCCATACACTGCACATTTTGTGTGCATATTAAGGGTCACCAGAGGATGATTTCTACTCATTTGAATGTTCAACAGCTGTACTTATAGGGCCACTATACCTCTTTGGCTTTAAATAAAATGTTGAAGTGTGAATCACTGGGTGTCGAGCCCGCCAATGACCACATATTTCATGGAGAATTCTCAATGCATTACCCCACAGTATATGGATGTTTACAAAATCTCTAAACAATTTTACCATGTTTTTGCTTCATTTTAAAGATTTTTCAGCGGTTCCAATAAGTGACACCAGCTCTTCCTTTTACCATGGATCGTGACAAATGTACACAAACTGTTATGATGTTATCTGTAGCTAGCTATGATGCAGTAATATTTGTTTTGTGTTAGAATACTAACTAGAAAATTGAAGGATGGAAAGCTGTCCTTTTTCCTAACAAAATTCTTCAGATGACACTATTTGCCTCTACATCCATGCTCTATAAGTGTCTCGTGCCCAGTTGCAAGATAATATCTGTGTGCCTTATGAAAACTTTGATTTTATGATACAGTTGCAACTGTTTGTCATGCTACTAGACGTGAAAATACCAGTACATAGATGAACACATTGTCAATACATTATATATTAAATTGTTACATAACCTCTGCAACACATTTACAGGCAACAAAATAAACATCTGATCAGACAGGTTGTGTGATGGAGCTACTTCAATGACTGCTAAAGAACTAATCTTGACTTCTTCATGAAAGTGGACTGTATTTATAAAGTTCTAATAAGACACAGAGTGAAGACTTGTGGGAAGTCAACCAGTACAGAAAGTACAAAGGCA
>JBBBVU010000010.1:21019366-21036576 GCA_037177055.1 Atherinosoma microstoma
GATGACAAGGCACATCGATTTCAATTGATGTAATTGATAAGTCCATGTGAAAAAAAAAAAGTTACACGAAGTGACACACTCGCTTTAAATTGTTACATAACCTCTGCAACACATTTACAGGCAACAAAATAAACATCTGTTGATCAGACAGGTTGTGTGATGGAGCTACTTCAATGACTGCTAAAGAACTAATCTTGACTTTTTCATGAAAGTGAACTGTATTTATAAAGTTCTAATAAGACACAGAGTGAAGACTTGTGGGAAGTCAACCAGTACAGAAAGTACAAAGGCAGGCTTATGTACTGGAGACTGGAGAAAGGGCAAAAATAGAGGAAAGGCAATGGGAAGCATCTTACTTCGGTCCACAGCAGTTTGATGTTCAACAAAAAGCTTTACTTGATACCATGACCTTCAATCTTAGCTAAATAGCTAAATGTGGGGTTTAGGTCTGCTAGTCAAACAACAAAAAAGATTTAGAAAAAGATCATTTTGAGATTAACATTTTTTGCATTATTGGTAAAAATAAGTGACTCTTCTGAGCAGGTTCGCTACAATTATTGAACATTATCACAGCTCTCATCCATCATCAGAGGCACTTAGGAAGTAAGACACACATATTTGAAGTTTAAGGTCTAATTAACGGTAGAAAGTTAGTACCATAAATGTTTAATGAGACTGAAAACTGCCCTACACCGAACTGAAACAAGCATTGTCTTTACGAGTGGAGGCATTGTTGTTTTGAAACAGAAGGGGGAAATTCCCAAACTCTTGCAAGCAAATAAATGTAGCCCTGAGTGCCCGAAATAAGGAAGCAGTCTTATGTAACAATTAGAGATGTTTTCACATACTAGTAATTACTGAGCATATCTTTTGATGCTCTCCAGATTTATGGCACAGTTAAACTATAATTCTAATTCTATTAAAAAATGTTAACATGTAACATCATTTGCTGAGAGAAAGGACAATTTGCACAGGTTTTGCTTTCGAGAGAAATTAAAAATGTGTAGTGTAAAACTTCTGCTCTAAGCAATTCATTAGTCAGCATGAAAGAAAATGAATCCCAGGGCTACATATGATGGTCTGAAGGAACATTTCCTCTTATTATAGGGATGATGGCAGATTATCTCATTAATTAACTACACAACTGTTGCCATTCAGAGCAACAGTTGTGTTTTTCAAGTTCCACCAACCAGATGTCTTTGCATAAACATTCAAAGATTTTCCAGCAGCATAAAAACAATAGTAAAGAAACATCCTTTCTTTAATTTAATCTGTTTCTCATCATGCTACAACAAACAGTCTGTCTTGTAAATGTCAGGAAAGCTTTTACTTGAAATACCTTATTTTCTGTACATGGTCTCCCACGAGTGAAGTAAAACCCAAAATGGAAAAAGATGACAGTGCAATTTACTCAGAACCATGCATGCCAGATTTGCCTATTAAGTAGAGAAGTCAAAAAGGAGGCAGGAGGGAGATAAGAAGCACAGCAGTGAGTTAGCGATGCAGAGAGAGCACCTCTGAGGCCAGACACACAAAGGAGGGTCTGGGTGACTGAGCTGTCTCTTTATGTCCTTAAACATTAATTCCATGCTATTTTATGGCAGACAAAGAAACAGGTTATTGAACTGACAGAGAAACCCTCGAGAGTTGCCTCCCAGAGCAACAGACTATCAGCAGTAGAGCTGGGGAGCAGACACAGTCAGGCCCCTGCAGACAGGGCCCAGGTTTCATCCGTCCGTGCACTACAACAGACGGCTGCAGGCAAGCCAAGCGCATCATCTCGACGGGAGACCCTTGCTTGCATCACCTCCATCTATTTTTAGAACAACCGCATCCACCTTTTTTCTTGTTATTGTCTTTTATTGCCCCATGCAAACGGCTGCAGAAAGTGCAAAATTATTTTCTCCGCTGACATTATTCCCATGAAAACCTTCATCATAACTGATTCTTGCTACCAAGTAGTTATATTATGCGTGAATTATGCAGATGGAGAACAAGCATAGACTGCTGTGTTGCCAGAATGAACAATCAGAGGAGAGCTGAGTCTCCTGTTTTTCATTAATTACAGAGGACAGCAGGTGCTTCCATCAGTTTCCCATTCTGACCATCACACTGAAGTTGTTTCAATGTTTTAATAATAATTTATTTTGAGTAATCTTTGACTGGAATAAAAATAGGAACCTAGTGTGGTCCTGCTGCGTAGATCCCTGTGAATCTATAATTAGAGATGTCAATAATGTGCACATTGTGTTTAAGAGAAAAGAAAGGAAATGAGACTGTCAGTTTCAATGATGCAGGCGTTCCCTGTAGTTATTTTTCAGAGAAGATTAACAGTTCAGAGCTTAAAATGACAGCATGTCAAACAAGAAATGGCAAGACAAGCAGCAGCTCAGTAAGGCTCTACCGGATGCCAGTGTTGGGCAGATGGAAGAAGGAAAGAAGCAGGAAGTGATGTAGCAGAGGTGAAGAAGCAGCGAGAGTCTAAGGAAATTAGATGACAAGAGAAGAAATGGGAGGTGAGAATTAAAGGAGAGGTGTGGAAGTGGTGCGACCGTGAGCAGCTTGTCGTTGAAAAAAAAAATCCTGTTAGATTTCATACTATAGCATCTTCAGAAAACCGCATAGCTATAAAACATTGAAGGGATGCTGAGGTGTTGCAAGAGCGTGTGGGATCAAAGTACAAAGCAGGTGTGTGACTTTCATACTTTTAGTTTAACGCACAACAGTCCCCTTGATTAAATATTGACTGGTAATAATATTCATCTATGGCTGTTTATGGAAAAGCAACACTGATGTTTTTCCCCTGTGTCTTAAACACACTGGATGTGCTAAATATCCTAAGGATTAAATTGAGATGCCCATGTCGATATGTGTGTGGATGTGTACATCTTGTTCAGAATTTTTTCAACTGCAAACAGCAGTGGATGATGACTCCTGTCTTGGATGGACATTTTTTATCAAGATGTCATGCAAATTTCAAGCCATCCATCATTTTTATATAACGGCTCGACTGAAGTCAGAGCCATGGTGGCATCACAATGCCATCCAGTGGTCACATGGAGGAGCTGTCCAAGGTACTACAGTTTGAAATATCACATTCTGTGTAGGATAAGGGCAGACATTTACATTTAAAAATATAATCAAGTACAATCAAATAATGAATAGCAATAACACCACGTACCAATTGTCAAGCAAATTGGTGGAGGGGGGGATGGACCTGTGCACCTTGAATCGAACATGACTTTCTCTGTTTACCAAAGTATTCCAGAGTCATATCTGAGACCCTCTATCTGATCTCTAAAGCTTGGTTGAAACAAAATGACAAAAGAAGAAAAAAAGAAAAAAGAATCATTGAGGTTTAGGCCCAGTTACAATCTAGAGTTTAACCTGATTGAAACGCTGTGGCAGGATATTAAGAGGTCTGAAAAACAAACCCCTGCAAAAATCAATGAACTTAAGCAAAACAGTAAATAAGAATGAGCCAAAATTTCCCCACAACAATGTAAAAGACGGATATCGTCATATAGTATACTTCCAACTATTGAGGGAAAGGTACAAGTTGTAATTGCATGTCCAAGTATGCAAGAGTTTGTTCAAACAGTGAGCTCATAAACACAATGGTAGAATAGAAAATACATTTAAATTGGAAAGTGGTTGATGCATTCCTGTGTACAGTAAGTGTTTAGGACTCAATTTAGCACACAAAAAGGATTAGAGATTAAATTTTCCACCTGAGTCACTATCACCTGTGTGTGAATCTATTTAACATGTTTGCAGAGGAGTTTAAACATAAAGGTGAAGGTGTTGATGAATGACTGAAACATCCAGCTTCCATCACCGACTGGCACTGTGCTGAATGAAAACTCAAACAAAACTCCACTGAACGAAAGCAAGCTACACTCAATGTGGAAACACTGTGTGAAAGAACTTGAGCAGGAAATAAGCATGTATCCGTATTAAGTACTGAAATTGTATAATTTGGAAGTGAAGTCTTTTCATGGTAGATTTTCCGCAACTTGAACGTTGCACTCTAAAACTCTACAATTAAAATAATCCATCTCAATTACTCATCAGGACAATTCTTTAATCTTTAATCCTTTCATCTTCATGGGTATCTTACAGGGAGATACCCATGAAGTCTTAGAATTTGGGTAAAGACTGCCTCCTTCCTGAGGTCCCACAGGGCATATTTTATCTATGTAGGTATAGGTAGTTAATAACTCTTTATACCATGGTCTGGGTGAATACTCGATTCTGATTGGCGACAGGGTGTCCGTTAAAAAGTGATGTAGGACACCAGTTAAAAAAAGTTCCGGTCAAATAGCCTGATTTTTATACAATATTGCGCTGCCTAAAATGCCAGTTGGTAACCGTGGCAACAGAAAGTCAACATACCTCACTAAGCGTTGTATGTTCACCCACTAATGGGGAACATGAGCTGGGTTTAGACCGTCATGAGACTTTTTCACAGTTTATTTATCACAACGGCGAGACAAGAGACAAAACGCTCGGTTTTATAGTTTCCTTTAACCTGTGTGGTTAATGTGGAGACACGCGGCCTGACTGGGCTCCGTCAGTCCAGGAGAGATGAGAATGGAGCAACATGTTGTCCTCCTGCAATGTCCCGACCAGCATTGGTTCTTCAGATGCCACTATGATGGATATGCCAGTTTCTCTATCACATTTCACCATCAACGGTGTAGCAACAGAAAGTCAGAACATACAGCAACGTCGCTCTTTGACCCTTTACTGTCGGCTCTTAATGTAAAGCAGAGTTCACCAAGCGTGGGATTGTTCACCCACTAGGGAACGTGAGCTGGGTTTAGAGATTAATTCACAGTTTATTTATCACAATGGTAAGACAGTAGACAAAATGCGTGATTTTATAGTTTTCTTTAACCTGTGTGGTGAATGTGGATACACGCCGCTGTCACGGGGCATCGCTGTGAAAGCAGCCTGCAGGCTTATTGGGCTCTGTCAGTCCACGAGAGACGAGAATGGAGCAACATTTTGTCGTCCCGCAACGTCCCAACCAGCAGTGGTCAGGGTCCATAAACGTTAAATCTCCGTCCTTCAGATGCCTCTATGATGGACATGCAATATTTCTATCACATTTCACCATCAACGGCGATTTCTTTCAATAATATAACAGCTGCGGCCGACCGAGCTGCAGGTGCTGCGGCCAGAGCCGGTTACCTTGGCAATACGTCTCAACAAAAGATGTTAAATAGTCTGCTTCTTGTGACAAACATATTATTCTAATGGTAAAAGCAACATCAACGTATAAATAATCGATTTAATATTTATTTCATTCGTGAGTGACCATGGTATAAGCGGGATAATGCCCTTCAAGGTGTCCATTATCAGAAAATAATGGACTTTGCGGAAGCAACCGTCCGACGCGAGCCTCCGCGTCGTCCATTAATTTCTGATAATGGACACCTCATCCGGCATTATCCCTTACATCTGTGCTCTGGTGATTCCCAGTATTTTTATGTGTCCATGATTGATTTTTCCCGTGGAAACCAATTCTAATATGATTTAGTTTGAAAATCCATCCTGCAGTTTACATTTGAATTCTTCTCATAAAATTGTGGGGCTCATTTGATTAAAGGCTACAGTCTACAGTGTTTTGTGTTATTACAGTACAGCAGAAAAGCAGCTTGATGTTAAACAAAATGCAGAAAACAAAAGAGGGACCTTAACAATATTCCCTTGGTAGATGACATTACATTCATTAACAGCAGCACTTCACTCTTCAGCAGTATACTCTGCCCTTGTGTTGAATATCCTAGCAACAGTGATCTGTTTACTTACAAAACCAGCACAACGCAGAAGTGAACAAACAACCTGCAGGTATGGCCTGGGAGAAAGTTATGCTTTTTTCCTCTCTGGAAAATGTAGTTTTATGCATTACTAGTTTTATATTCAGAGTAAACACTCCAAATAAGGATGCTAATCCCCTCACTCCCACTTAGACAGAACTTATTGAATTATTTACTGCCATCAGTTATTAAACTATTTTTCATTTTGTTTTACTGTCAAACCTGAAAACAAACGTAAGTAAAAACATGTTTTCTGCTTTTATTTGTGATTACAGCAGGACCCACTTGCCTGCAGGATCTTTTCTATCCATCACTGTTGTCAAAGAAGGTTTCCATTACAGCAGTCACAGATGGCTGAGCAGGGGAACATTGTCATGCCGACTGTTGGAGCAACTGGCAGAAAAGGACAACTGAGCAGCAACGAAATCTACAATGAGTCTTATAGGAAGTCTGATGGTGAAAGGAAAGGTAGGTTAACATGCCAACAGTTGAACCTCTGTGGGCCTCTAAGCAAAGCCCTTAATCCCCCCCAACTGCCCCCGCCACCACCAAAATATGGCAGCCCACTGCTCTCTGGAAACAATTTTCTTAATAGCATTTTTTAAGTCAGATTTAGATTTTAACAGTTAGTTTTTGGTCCTATAGCCTCAGACATGATGACTGCACATCCCAGTGGGACAGGCTTGACATCAAACCAAAGACCAGCTGTATACAAGCACACTTTGGACCTCACTGAGAACCCTCAGTTAGGGTAAGTGTCAAGCTGACACCTGCAAATTAAGACAGATAATATCAATTAATCCTCTCCTTTTTCTTAACCCCTACCCTGACCAAGAATCAGCACGTAAATACTCACATGGTCATCACTCAAATTAGTTACAAATGTTGTTAATATCTCTCTACAGCAGAGGTGTCAAACTCAGTTTTATTCAGGGGCCAGACACAGTAGAATTTGATCTCAAGTGTGTTTTAGTGAAAATAACTAAAAATACAAGATGGTAATATTCAATGAAAAATCATTTTACAAAATGTTTCGAAAGACTTGAAATTCCTTGAGGAAAATGTATGTGTTGTTTCAACAATATTATGCCTCAGTTTATCATTTACATATTGTATTTTATTAAATAATTTTATTATATAATTTGATAATTTTTTAAAAAGTCAAATGTACTTGTTTTAAATATATTTTTTTTATATTTATTTGTATTTATTATTATTTGATTCATATATCATACATTTACACATGCATCATTTAATCCCAGCTATCTAAATCTAAAATCCAAAATCCTGAATTCACACCATGTTAAGAGTAACTTTTAAAAGATCTAGAAGTCATTTTACATGTATATATGTGTACATTAACACATGTGTGTATTAATCTTTTTTCATGTTTAGACATAAAAAAAAATTACTTTTATGGAAAAAATTGCCATTAATATTGTCACATTTACCAAATTCCTCCCACGGGCCAGTTTTGGTCCCCAGGCCTTAAGCTGGGTTTATGTTTGACACCCCTGCTCTACAGGCATATATTTTCAATGCATACACACAAAATAAAGACTTATTTAGAAACATGGGTAAAGTCCAAATTTATGTAACTATAATTCATTTTTCTATGAATAAATAATAGATTTATAGTCTTTAATGTCAAATAAATGTATTTTTACATGCTGCAGCTCCCCTGGTCATCCCTTATCTGAAATTCTCTGGTTTGGCTTATATCTCTTTAAGACTTCCAAACTAGGAAAAATGACTTGAAAGTATCTGTACAGTGATGATAAAAGCTGACTGAATTTCCTGAAACCAAAGAAAAGGGGTTTCAGTATTTCCTTTGGGACATTATCTTCTTCTCTCCCTTCAGTTCATTGTTGTAAATGAATGAAATATACTTTATTTATCCCTCTTAGAGGGAAATTATTGAAATTGAAAATTGAAATTATGTAAATTGATTTTCTTTTAAGTACTATATTATATCATATGTATGATCCTACTATATTAAAATAGTGTTTAAACAATATGAACATATTATGTACTTTATGTATATTTTTTAGAAAACTTTTCTTTGCAAACTTTCATCATGGCTGGTATGAAATGTTGGTGGATTTTTATTGCAGTACTGTCATCCGTCCATTTTCTATATCCGCTTATTCCAACGCAAGGTCACAGGGCAATACTGTCATCTACTTTTAATTATTTCTTTAACATTTACCTTGTTCTGATTTTAAAGTTTTACATATCAGGAAAATTAAGTGGTCTTTACCAGATGAAAACATGATTTGTATAAAGCTGTATATCAACAACTTATTGCCCTCAAAATTCATAAATACAGTAATGATGTATAGAATTTTTCACACACTGCTTCTTCATTTGAGATTAGCTTTTGTTAATAAATAATAACGTAATATTGCACATATTGCTCATCTGAGCATGTATTTGCCTAATTTTAAGACCTAGAAAGAACTAGGTGACTTTTCATTGTATCATGTATATATCCTGAAACATAATACCTTAAAAATGAGCTTTTATGCCATTGTTAGTTGTAAAAAAAAAAAAAAAAGGTGAGCGTAATCACTGTTCTTCCTTTTTATTGGAACTCTTTAAACACAATGGATGAAACACAGTTAAACTCCATGTTCACTCACTCAAAGACAGATCCCTGTAAATTAGTTCCCGAAAAAATAATGACTGAAAATGCCCAACCGTGAATGAATGAATGTTTTTCTGAAACTCAGGTGTGGTGTTCCTCTCGTTTTATGACAGTTTCTTGTCTCAAACTAAATGTGACAACCAGCCTCATGCCCACTCTAATTGCTTGGGATCTTTGCCAAACCGGATAAACAAACCCACAGACAGTGGCTTCCATCAAGTCAGAAGTCATTCAAAAAAAGAGCCTGTGGAGAAAAAGGTACTTCATGGTTTGACTGAGCATAAAGACAACACTTGTCAATGTTGAAAGACATGTAGAAACTTTCTTCATGAATATGCCTCTGCAGACTGAATACCAAAGTTTGTTTGTACCCCATCCTTTTACAGCAACAAGTAAGTTAAGTTTATTTAAAGCATTTATTACTAACATTACAAATAAATGCAAGATCAATACTGAAAAAACTAAAGCAGTAAATAAAATGCAAGATGACAGTGTCTAAAAATGCATTAACATGGTTGTTTGGGCTGCAGTTCTTCCAAACCAGGTGGTGGGTCCAAAAACAAAGACTGGTTTCACCGAGGGAACAGACCTGCAGTTTTACACCTTTAAGGATAAAAACAGCAGAACAGTGAGCATTGTTTACTATGGTTGCAGCTGAGGATGTCCAACTTCGTGTTTGCATTTCTTTGTTTGATATGTCTCATTTTAATCATAAATCTTTTAAGGTGTTACAACATTAAAAGGCAGATATCTAAGTCCCATGCTGCAGGTACATGATTTCATCTAAGTTTCTTCTAAGGGAAGCTGAAATTATTCAGTGTACGAAAGGACCTTTTCGCCCCCCCCCCCCCATGTTTCTCCATTGTTAAAGCAACCTTATGTCTGAAATGCTCTGTTTGAGCTATTGTCTCCTTAAAGCCAACGTTTTCTTCACCTTCAGTTTGGTGTAAATCCTGTAAAAGAGACTACATAAGTCTTGTTGTGCAACAAGAGTCAATGTCAAATTTAATGTTGGTGGTGAATTATTTGCTTCTGTTAATTGAAAGCAGATGTTACTGGAGTCCAGTTATAGGAGCTAACAAACCTTAAACTGTCATTTTTACTTAAACTACTGAATAGAGCGAAGAAGTTGGAAGAAAATGTATGTGAGAAGTTTAACTGAAACTTTTCATGGACCATCAAAACTTTAAAAAGAGAAAAATAGTCATTTTTGTATTATGCTGTTTATCAGGTGTTTTAAATGCTATGTTCACACATTTGTAGTCCTTATGTGTTTTAATTCGATATGTTGTTACCTTTTACAATTTTGGCCGATATTCAGGTGGAACCTCGTCAGATTCACCACTCCGTGATGAAGACTGATTTTGCTCCTCCACCTCTTCTGCAGGTTGAGCCACACTGACTGTAGATTTATTCATATTATAGAAAAAAAAAGGGAATTTGGGTTGATAATCTCAAGTTTCTCCTTTTGTGTTTGAGTGCACTGACAGGATACCTGGCCTGTGCAGCCGATCATGTCGAGAATCAGGATACACACGAGAAGTCGTCGCTGCTCCTTTTGCTTGGCCTGTTAGTAATTACTCAACTACATCAATCTTTTTTTTTTCATCATTTATTGTGAGAAAAGTACAAAAAAAGTGACATCATTCTCTGTAATTTCCCAGAGCTCCCTCCTGCCATCACGCCAGACTAAAAGCAGTGCACCAACTGTGAAGACCATTGGAAAAAAGGTCACATTATCACGTTACACTTTTTTCTTTCTTTCATAGATATTATCTCTGTGGTTGGCCTTCATTTACACTCTTTTCTATGGCCTCTCCATGCTTTTAGGAGCCCACAGGGTTTCTTCGAAATGCTCCGAGCTTCCAAGTTTTCCCTAGAACACCTTTTCAGTCTTCACACTTTCTTACAGATTATCAAATCACGTAAGTGTGTTTGGTACTTCCATTAGTGGTCGAACAACCATTCAGATACTGTCTGTAGTGAAAGTGGCTAAAAAAAACAAACAAACCTGGCAATATTAATAGAGCTTACTTACATCTAATCTTGTGTCCTTGTGTGTGCTGAATGTAAATGTGCAAAGCAACCAGGAATTAAAAGAGTAAAATAAAGTAAAATACTTGATACAGTAAAATGAAAACATTAGTCATTAATTTCTGCAACATAGTGTAAAATTTCCTAAATTATTTCTCAAAATATGATATTGCATAAATCTACTTATTTTAACTATAGTGGAGTGGACATTAAACTAAAAAGTATCCATTGACAAGAACTTAATATGTTCAGGTTTTGCCATCACGGTGATTTGAAAAAGTCCAGTCCTGCCGACCCTGCAGGATTAATCAGTGCTAAAAAGAGCAGCAGTTACCATCGTCTCAACAAGGACAGGTGAGGTACATTAATTTTGATAACAACCATCAGGCACACAACTAAGACTCACTAGATGCATTTTGATTCCGCAGGTTCATCCTTCAGAATTAGACCTTCCCACACCTGATGTCACCTGCATGGCTCCCCATCATACCAATAAAAGTCCTTGTTCTTGCATCACTGTCTATAAATGTCACTTTGTGGAGGAATACGAACCCTTGGTCTTCTGGGATAAATGTCTGGGGATTACATTTTATCATGACTGCATTGCTTTTATCAAAAACTTTATTTTCCTCATGAGGTCCTTGTGTGAGCTTCAATTTGCCTGTCAGCCAGTTGTGTGTGTAGGAAATGAAGGAGATGAAGCCTTGTCTTTGAACACCTCACTGTCACTGACCTACAGAGAATGAGAGGACTGTAAACAAAATGAGACACTCAGACTCAACATGGCACTGATGTGCATGGACATCTGTGGAGTGTTAAGGTGTTCTGCCACCCACAGCTGTGGGATGAGCAGAAGAGTCTGGACCCAGTAGGAGGACTTATAGACCACCAGTTTTTCTGCTCACACAAAGTGCTATAACACAGCTTACTGTGCACCTACTGTGACCAACTCCAGTGGTGGAAGTTCTTGTACTCTGGTAAATCCCTTCAGTGCTTCTAATTTAACTTTCATTTAAACTTCCAGTCCATAAAATTTCAGAGGAAAATATTGCATTTTTTACTTTACAATGGTTTGATAGCTTTAAGTTTAAGTACTAGTCCTACAAATGAAAAATGTTTTACACAAAAAAGATATGGGGAACTTATGAAGTATTGTATAATAGTTTGTCATTATTAACTGTAAATAGACATCCAGTTGAAAGACTTTGTTGACTTAAATTTTCTTTCAATAATTTCAATAGTATAAAGGTTAAGGGTATTAATTTGACACAGATATTATTCAAATAATGGCTAAGACCATTTATCAAAATTTTCTTTTAACAAACGAGAAATCAGCTGATGACCAAATATTTATCCATAGTGAAAATAAGCATTCGATGGAACTTTGTTATATAATTGATGTTCATGAAATACAAAAATTAAACACTAGTGAATCCCACAATTACGTAATACAGTATATTATTGTAAAAAGTCCTAAATCAAATGCTTGTGATTTGTAAAAGGGGTATAAGATTCTACCCCCATGAGAACCAAAGAAATAAATTTGTGTTGTGACCATGGTTACACACGATGAAAATTTTAGCCTGTAAGCATTAGCATTCAGCTTAAGGTATAATTGTGCCTCAGAATAATACAAACAAGCTATTGTCATAGCTAAAAACAACAGATCTGATAATAAATTTTAAAAAAAGTAATGATGAATCAATACACTTGATGGAAAGGACCTTTTGTTATTTTCACTTAAGATCTGACAATTTGACCTCTTGTCTCAAGTTGTCCAAATGTCCACCATACCCATTACCAGGAAATGGTTAAGGTTGGAATGATGTTATCATCAAATTTATCTATGATATTTCACATCAAATTGATGAGTTGTGAAAGAAAAGAAGCTCAATCTGTTTATTTTAATTGTTACATACGAGAAATAAAACTTGTATGATCACCAGTCATAAAATAAAGCATATTAAAAGTGTTTTTTATCAGTACCACCTGGCTGCCCTCTTTAATTCTATGAAAACAGTGGAAGTGTACTGAGGTTTCCCTTCCCCTGAGTTTTTCTTAATCAAATCATGCCATTACATAATAGGAAAAAACCTGTTATTCATGTGATCTTGTATTTACTGAGTTTTAAGTCCTGCTATGACCACATTACTTTTCATTATAGCCTGAAACATCAAACCTTAAAACTTAGTTCTTACATGACTGTAAAACGGTGATTTGTGATGTACAGGATGATGTTCAGACCTTGCTGCTACTTTATTCAAAAACAAGTCATCTTTGCATCACTGTTTCTCCTCTTTGTTGAAACACTGTGAACACAATGGATCCTCAACCTCAAGTCTTTTGTTTTTGTTTCCCTACTCTTGTTTTCTGACAGTTTTCTTTCTCAAACTAAATGGCACCGCCAGCCTAACACCTGCTCTAATTGCTTGGGATCTTTGCCAAACCTGATTAACAAACCTACAGACAGCAGCTTCTATCAGCTTAGGATTCATTAAAAAAAAAAAAAAAAAAAACGCCTGTGGAGAAAAAGGTACTTCAAGGCTTGACTGCGCATAAAGACAACACTTGTCAATATTGAGTGAAACTGTCTTCATCAATGTGTTGCTGCAGACTGAATCCCAAAGCTTGTTTGTGTCCCATCCTCTTACAGCAATAGGTAAAGACTAAGTAAACTTAATATAAAGCATTTATAACATTGCAAATACATACAAGATCTATACTGAAAAACTAAATCAGTAAATAAAATGCAAGATGACAATTGTCTAAAAATGCATTAACATGGTTGTTTGGGCTGCAGTTCTTCCAAAACATGTGGTGGGTCCAAACGTTTATCTGAGGGAACAGTGCCACTGAAACACCTCGCGCCAATGATCAACAACTTTAAGAGGAAGCCACTTTGCCTAGAAGCAAAGAGGGCAAGTTTAATCATACTGGTAGTGACTTCATTTGATTTTATGTTTGTTAAGTATGTGCAAATTTAACAAAATCCTTTCACAAAACCTTACAAAGCTGCAACATAACAGAACAGTTGTATCTAAGGTTTCAACATTTTTCATGGTTGCTATGGAAATAGAAAATTTGATTCTTGTGAGCTACAGCTACTTACCCTGCTTGCTGGAGACTATTTAGATTTTTTGCCTCTATGCAATGTGATGTATTTAAGAGAATTGATGTAAAATATAGATTAATGTAAGACCATGTTTTTTAGTTGATTTTGTTCATATTTGAAAATTGGATTATGTCAGCCTGCATGTAACTTTGATCATCCATTCTATTTTAAATAAATTCATTCATGTAGACATTAAACTGAATCTGAACAAAATAATGATGACACATGACGCAACATTTGTCATTTACAGACTCTTGGAAAATACTTCTCTAAATGTAGATTCCAGTGCAGATCTGCAGACTGTAGCCTACTGTCAGACAGAGACTGCAGATGGAGCCGTAAAATAAACTCGATCCTAATTTTACAAAAACTTTCATGTGGGCAATGTAACAGTGCAACACAATATAAAAGTAAGCAGTCCACAATAAACAGAACAGCAGGGTGCAAGGTGATGAATTGAAAAAAGCAGCTTGAAGAAGCACAGGAAAAAGTTGTGAAGGATCTTAAAAGGAGAGCGAATTATTTCACTGAACACCTGAAGCTTGTCTTGACAACTGGCACTGAAAACTTTAAGGACATTACAAAAGAGCATGTACCAAAGGAGATTTCTGCATTGGAAAAAGAAAATCTAAAACAGAGGGGATTTCTTGTGATATAAAGCTCTTTAGAGAGCACCAAAAAAATCCCCATGCAACGGGGGAGTTGTTTATATCTATGGAGGTATTTAGTAGATTTAAAAAAAAGAAGCTTTCTTTGTGAGGCGTTAAAAAACAAATATGACTCCAGCATATTGGTGACAATGTAAGAGTCAAAGCCAAAGACAGTATACTGGGCTTCTTAAACCATAGTTGCAGTATCATGTTGCTGATAGTGGAGGTGGGACTAAGCAGATGTTTTTTTTAGTCCCTGTCAGATTATTTTCATCAGAACAATCCAACAACAGCTCTAAAACAAACTATTTTGTTTATCAAAATTTGATTTGAAAAAAAAAAAAAAAAACCTTAATATCAGTGTTTTTAAGAAGTTAAAAATATGAGCAAGCAAAATAACTGGAACAGGAGCAAGCAGTTCTATCCTGCTGCCACAAGGTGGCGAAAAAGTATCTTAAAACCTGATGGCAGTCTGTAATTGACCCGCAGTAGCCTACTCACGTGTTTTACTAAAGTTGACATGACACTATCTATGTCTGAAGTATAACTAATGCCTTTTCACTTTGTATTAACTTAGTTATTAAATAAATGTGTTGAATTAATAATATGTATCAAAATAGATTTTTAACATGGACATTTATAGCAGTGACCTCTTAACAAAACTTATAATAGAGTTAACAATAGAATAGAATAAAACACAAAAATAACTCCACGGCTAAATAGTTTTACTAAAATTGCTGTATCAGGCTGCATGAAAATGTTTTAGATCTTGCATAGAAATATAAAAAGAGAATATTGCACTTCAACATAGGGAGAAATAGAGTTATAAGTCAAAATAGCTTGATAGCTGAGGTATTTGAAGATTTGATTAAAAGACTTTCAGGAAGAAGACTGGAGTTTAAATCCTATGTTGTATTATCAACAACCTTTTAAATATAGTCCAGCATTTTGCATTAAAAATAGACCCTTGTCTTACATCAACATGTTAGAAAACTATACACAAATACACAACCACTACTGAGGATTTGTATATTAACTAATAATGGAGGTTGTAAGAGATTATCCAAATAACTTATGCTGATATTTCTTGTCTTCGTGTTTTAGTTTGAGAGTTACCATGAAAAATGTTATTCATATAAAATAACTTAAAAACTACTTAATTGAAATATGGAAGTAAGTGCCTTTTAAGTACACCTAAACAAGCCCATACCTGTAACCTGTCCCAGAAAAAGAAAACACAAAAAAAACACACCATAAGATCATTTCTTAAAATGTGATTAGATGACATGTTCATCACAGTGACTGCAGTCATTACAATGATCACTCTGTTTAGATACTAAAAGTATAAAAGTGCTTATTATCAATAAGATTAGAACTAAACCTCTATCAGGTGCAGCATTTTCACTTTTCACCACATGCAGGATCTTTCTGAGCACCATAAACACTACAAGATAAAGACATTTCATTTCTCACAATGTTAAACAGAACAAAGCTCCACACATAGTTGCAACAAGGAGTCTAACAGCTAACCTGTATATATTGCATCAAATTATTTCTAAACATTACGACACCTTTTCTCGCTGTTAGTTTACAGAGCACTGAATGGTTTAGGACCAAAATACATTCAGGAACTTCTGGTTCATTATGAACCAACCAGGTCATCAGGGTCAGGTCTACTTTCAACAGGCAGCGTTCAGTTTTTATGCTCCTCACATGTGGAACAAACTCCCAGAAAACCGCAGGTCTGCTGAAACCCTCAGCAGTTTCGAATCAGGGTCAAAAATGTTTTTCTATTTGCAGCGTTTTATGCAAACAACTGATAATTAACTTTTATTTCTTGCATTTTATCCTATTCTCTCTGAGGGTTTCTTTCTTTTGTTGTCTATTATTTTGTTATTTCATTTTAAAGCACCTTGAATTGTCCTGTACATGAAATGTGCTATACAAATAAACTTGCCTTGCCTTGCCTTTTTGCATCCTTAGAGATGTCACCACTCCTGCTGCCTGTCGTGTGTTACAGAGTTTTAAAAATAAATCCTTTCTTAACCCTTGTGTTTACTATCCATGTTGCGGCCCAGTGAACCAGGTTGTATCACGAGTCGGGCACTCGACCGGGATCCTTGAACTCGTGATGCAGACTGAACCTGAGGTTTTCTCTTCATCGTTGGTAAAAGTAGTCAGAGTACTAATCCAATGACAATTGGGGGTGGGGAGGGGTGTTGAACATAGTGTTTAGGACCTGTCTTGCATTGGACTTTTTAGTTGCTTGAGTGTGGCTTTTGGTGAGCCTTGGTTCCCAAGCTTGGAGGCCTTTGGAGACTGGTTGCTACATGTGGCCATGGCAGAAATACATGAGCTATAAATAAGCAAGCATGTGGTTACTTAGTGTTGCAGATGAAGGGACTTCTAATGCAAAGTAATCCCACTTTTGGTGGATCACTTGTGGATTTTAATAGTCTATAAAAGACCGTGTCTTAGTGTAGAAGTGAGCCACACTAGTTATGATCACTGTGTTTCGTTCTGTCTTTCCAGTTGCCTTATGTGTTGGTCAGTCCTGTTATGATATGGGATTATTTGGTCAGCTTTTTTTTACATGGTGGTAACAACAATTCATGACTGGTTTGGATTAGCAGTGGAAAAAATTGGGATTGTATAATAACATTGTGTGAGTAATCCTTTTTTAGCATGCATTAGCAATATATTTCAGGGAAGGAAGAAGGTTGTGCATTATTTCATGCAGTGTGTTGATTCCTCTCTGGAGGAGCTGATGAATTGGCATATCACGCTGTAATGTTTCTATGGTGGAATGGGGAAAGGCCCCCAGTAGCTTTTCAGTCATTTGAGTCTTCCTGAGCTCTCAGGAACTGTAATGAAATGAAATGAATGAAATGAAAAATACTTTATTTATCCCTTTGAGGGAAATTATTGTTGTAGCAGAGTTT
>JBBBVU010000010.1:21038960-21050198 GCA_037177055.1 Atherinosoma microstoma
ATTGATTGCCTCAAAGGATTGCTCAACAAAATATTAGCTAATGAGTGACGTAACGTATATTAATTTCTCATATTTTTGGCTCGTTTATTAAAAATATTTCTATTGAACCACAATTCAATAACAATGTCATGATTTTCATTAAATTTTCATGTTATTATTTTTGGCAGTTTCAACTAATTTCAGTGACAACTGATTTTTTTCCTTCTTTAATGGAAGGGTATGAATCATTTTGTGAATGACTGTATATATAATTACAATGTTTAGCATGCACACTCCTTTTGCATTACCGTTTAGCTCATAGCATCACTGTGCTCTGGAATGCTAACACACAATAATAGCATAATATCAAATTAATCAAACTTAAAGATGGACAGAACATTTGGTCATTTTGACTTAAATTGACAAAGACAGCACATTTCAGATACTTAAAAAACTTTAGTTTTATTGATAAAAGGCTCTTTTTAAATGTAAAATTAGAGTGAATTGTGTGCCTGTTCTGCATTAGCACAGACAGAGGAGTCGAGACACCGACACAAGAGTACAGGCATTAATATTCTAGCACTGATATAAATATTTCACTCTTCAATGAGATGTGGAAAGAAGATACATGAAGAGACGGGGATTGGATTACACATGAGCCCCACCTGAATACGGAGAGCAGAGATGAGAGGATGACAAGGACTGGGCCTGCTTCATGATGATGTAATAAGGAAAGGTGCAGATATTGGAGAAAAAAATGATTTCATTTTTCTGTTTTCTGTCCAGTTGCTGTTAAGGGTCATTGAATATGTTGACCAGGGCCCACAACATACACAATGACCCCTCCCACCCCCAACATGGACTGTTCCAACCTCTGCCCTCTGGTAGAAGCTTCTGCAGCCTTCGGACCAGATCAACCAGATTCAGCAACAGTCATAACCTTGTTGAACTCACGGTAAAACAAACTCCTCACCCACCTGCACAAAATCTCTTTACTTCTTGCATGCAGGAGTCTAAAGAACTTTGCTAGGGAATAACTGCAATATTTTATATTTTAACCATGTATTGAGACCAGCATACTGACTTTTATTCCGATTTTTTTCTCTTTTTATATAATTTATTCCTAGATGCTGCTGTTTATATACAAATATCTCTGCTGCTTCATTTAACACTGAAATCGAAATTTCATTTTTGAAAGTACACTGTATGGTGTTTGTTCAAAATGACAATAAAAGAAGTCTAAGTCTACGTCTAAAAACATCCCTCTCCCTTTGTGTTTACCTTTTATGGTGCGGCACCCCTGCTATTTATCCCTCCAATAATCCTGCATGTCTCACACTCTTTCTTGGCACTGGCACTCACAGGAGCGCTTACACAACATTGGCAAGGGTTTCAGGGGATTGTGTTTAGCATGTCATAAATATTTTGTAAATCTAAATGTGATACACCCTTTCACATGTGCAAGCAGTCTTGCTTTATAAGAATAAGCTAAGGTAAGTTGCACTGACAGACACTGACCATAATGCACGGAAATACAACTGTGTCTGTGAAATGAATAGAGCAGTTTCACAGTCACTAAATGTGTTCTCACAAAAGACTCACACTGGCTTCACTTGGCTGAATGTTTAATAATGGAAAATACTTGCAGTACAATCCTACTGTAACACAAGTCATACACACTAAAAACACACACACTCCTCTAGATTATGTGCAGCTTCGTGAGATGTCACAGGTGCTGATAGTTAATTCAAACATAATGCCCAGATCATTTATTTTCACAGTTAACAACAGATTATAAACTAGCAGCACAGCTAAGAAAGTGTCACATTCCCTCTGAGTCAGCTTCTTTCAAAACTTGTCTCCTGGATATGGGATCATCTTGATGTTTCATGCCCCCTCATCTTGTCCTCCTGTGTCCCCCAGCTCCTCCCCATCTTCATACTCATAGTCCATCTGAGCCCTGTCATACTCCAGCATCTCTCCTTCATGCTCAAAGCCCTCTCTCTCACAGATGAACTCCTCCGTTTCATACTCAACCATCTCCTCATCATATTCAAGTTCAGCTCCATCATACTCTACGTACTCTATGCATCCTCCCTCTTCCTCCTTCATCTGGACCTCTTCCTCTTTAACATCTGTGTCCTCAATTGTTACCATAGCGTCATTTGTTGCCTGTTTTGAGTTGGAGTTGCTGTTCTTTAGGATACCGTGAATCACTGGCTCGTCTGCCAGCATTTCTGCCAGGGCTTGCTCCTCCGCTTCCATTTCAGCGGCCTTTTGTCGTCTCTCGTTCCGAGCTTCACGCTCCTCTAAGAACTCTGCAGCCCCTTCCCCGACCACAAGGACCTCCTCACCCACTTTTGGAGGTTCATTGACTGGGTTGTGGTCATAGGAGAAAAGTCGCAGGGCTTTGAGACGCTTCAGGCTTGGGAACTCTGTTATTTTATTACGATCCATGTCTAAGATCTCTAAGGCTTCCATTCGCAGCAGGACTTTAGGGAAGGTTTCAAAGCGGTTTCCATACAGCCATAATCCCCTCAGAGCCTCCATACGCCAGAGGTCATGAGGTAGTGTTTTCAGTCGGTTGTCCCCCATCTGCAGGGACTTGAGGTTGGGCAAATCGTACAGCTCCCGTGGAAAACTTTGGAAGAAGTTGCTCTCCATCCACAGACATCTCAGATTCTGCAGGTTCGTCAGTTCAGGTGGGAAACTCATCAGCCGATTACTGCCTACATAGAGTCGGGTGAGGTTGGTGAGCTGGCAAACAGTCAGGGGAACATCTTCTATCTTGTTGAAGTCGAGAGCGAGTACCCGCAGACCCTCTAGCTGGGTGATCCTGTCTGGCAGAGTACGCAGGCTGTTCCCACAAACATAAAGCTTCTCAAGATGCAGCAGGCCACAAACACGCAAAGGTAACTTCTTGAATCTACGGTAGCTTAAGTCCAACACAGGATCTCCACTCTCCAATAACTCGTCCACCCCCAGTGGAAGTTCCTCCTCTACTTCCTCCTCCTCTTTCTTGGCTGGGATTTCTTCTTCTTCGCCATCCATTGCACCATCTTCCTCCTCTTCCCCCTCACCCTTCCTGGAGGAGTTGCCCATGCTGCGTGAAAAAGCCCTTGACTCCAATGTGATTCAGACTAGAGTCATTTGAGGAGGCAGTTTCTGTGACAAAATAACCCTCAGCCTGCAAGCTACTGTTGTTTTGTGGTTGAACCTGCAGGCAGCAAACGGCATCATGTTCCACGCCAATTTATACTCCTTTCGCCATTTCACATTAGTTTATCAAGTGTCTCTTCATCCCTTCATCCACTGTCTCAGAATAGCAAGCTGTGGAGTAGTAGTAATGATAGTAATAGTAGTAATAGTAGTAGTAGTAGTAATAATAGTAATAATAATTGTAATAGTGTTGCTGGTGGTTGAACTCAATGAAGTAGAGCTGAATTTTGAGCTCTTATATAACTCTTACCCTCTCCTCTCTGATCTCCACATGGCTTTTCAGAGACAGATAACTGTCAGCTTTTGAGTCACCTGCTCACGTGATCCAGCCTATCTGCCAGGAAAAGGGGAAAAGAGCCTCTTTAGGACACTAAACAGTCATTTTATTTCTGTCCCTCTTCCTCCCTCGGGGCTTCTCGGTGGATAAACTCGGTAACTCGAATAAACTGCGTACTCGGTCACCTGGCCGGCGGCAAAAAAAAAAAAAAAAAAAAAAAGTAAAATAAGAATCAGAGAGAGAGAGAGAGAGAGAACAGTTAATGGAAGTTCGTCCTCCAGTTAATGCAGCTGCTCCCCATTCGAGGCCCGGGTCTCCCAGTTATATTCCGCGAGAGAAAGAAATTGCATGCTGGAAAATTGCAGCGCTGACTGACTGACTCCGCTCCTGATGTTGTCCTCCTCTCCATCAGCCTGAAAGTTTGCAGTCAACTGATACCTCCCTCTCTCTAAAACCGGAACAGGGGGCATCCACATCGCATGGTCAGTGTGTGACTGTGTCTGTGTGTGTATGAGAGAGAGAAAGTGTTGGCTGTTCCACATTATCATCAACTACAAAAAGTAGGCTGTCCTCTGCTAACTCGCGTTGCCTAAGGTGAACATTTTTTAAACTTTTAAAAGCACTTTACAAGGTTATCTTGAAATTGTATGATTTTTTTATGTGTGTTGTTCCTGTTTCGGAACATGCAATTAGAAATTTCATGATTGCAATTCGTTAGAAAAAATCCGTTCAAACCCAAATAGGCTGTTTATACTGTAGGCTACAGAATGTAAAATATAGGCCTAGGCCTACTTCTAATGTTGGACTTGTTTATTTTGTTTTTTATTTTCTTAGAGGTAACAGTAACATAGAAAAGTTTGTATATCCCTGATCACCATTTCTCTATTTGTGGCTAAATAAGTAGAAATTAACTGATATCCAAGACATGTAAATTTAGAGTAAATATTCTTTTTAACATTTGAGGCCATATTCCTGTTGATAAAGGAATTGGGGCCCCTCCAAAGTTTAGGTACCCACAGTAACTTTAACCCATTTGATTACTTTTATCAGTATAAATAGCTTGTTTGGGAGAGTGTTGTTTGGAATATATATACAACCATATATATATCATATATATACCATATATATATATAATATATATACATGTATATTTTTTTTAGAAAGAAAAGAAGACTCAGAAAAGCAACTAATAAATTGACAGAGTCAAAGTGGAAGAATAATGAAGATAAATAACACAAAATCCTTCACAAACTATTAACTCTTCTATTCCTTAAAAATTGCCTTTGAAACCATCCTTTTGAAAAACAAAAACATACCAAAAGTACTTGAATTTACATCAGCATCATTTCATAATGAAACCCCAACAACACATATACATCTCTTTTTAATTTCTTATCTGACCTATGGAACAGTACATTTGCAGATGTCTCTGAAATCATACTTTGTCTCTTGAGATGAAAAAAGAACCTTTGGCTGCTGGCTGGAAGTGACTTTGATTTAGCTCTATATATTATTTTGTGATATACCAAATCACTGACTTTTATAGCATGTGATTTCATAAACAGCGGGTGAGTATGTGCATGATAATCCACTTTACTAATAATCCGTATGGCTCGTCTTTGTAGAACTATTGCGTTAACAGTTGAATTTCAAGATTTTAACTCCTTATCACCTGAATTTACTTACAGTTAAAAAAAAAAAAGAAAACAGGGGAAAAAATCTGGGAAAAAAATAGAAATAAAATGCTGGAAAAAATACAATTTAATATCAAATAAATTATGAATAAATGAATAAATATATAAAGAGAATTAATAAATAAACAATATAGAAATAAATAGGTAAATAAGAGCAAACAAAGAGCAAATAAAACATAGATAAATCAAATAAAACATCTTGATATAAAAGATATAAAGGTTTATGTTCATTCGTCCACCATCAGGCAAACACACAACAGAACTAGAATGAGAAAACCTCCACTTTCCAGTTCATGAGGACAAGTCAAAAGTCTGTTGTAAAAACATTTTCCTGGCAGATGTGATGTTAGGAGTTTTTTGGGAGAAAAGAAATGCTGCATCCCAGCACAATACATTTATGATCGCATGCAACTTGTGCATCTGTGAATTGGGATAGCATCATGGTTTGAGTCTGTCTTGCTGCATCTGGGCCTGGACAACTTGCCATCATTGATAGAACAGTAAATTATGAATTATATGAGTTCATTATAAAGGGAAATGTTTTTCTGTGACTATGTCTCAACAAAGAAAAAGAAGCACATTCTTCCAAAGAATTAATAAAGAAGCATGAAGTTAATATTTTGCAATGGTTACATCAAAGTCCTGATTATAACCCAATCAAAATGTTATTGGAGGACCAAAAGGAAGCAGTTTATGTGAGGAAACCTATCATTGTTAAAGCGTTTTATCTCCTGATGTAGATGAATGATTAACAGTTAACAGAAATATTTGGCTACAATTGCGGTCATAATGAGAGTAAATGTTCCCCATACTTCTGTATAATTGCGTAATTTCTTCAACAAATAAGTAAAAAGATAAATAAATTCTTTAATCAATAAAATAGTTTCTGTATGCCTTTAGATCTTGTGTGAAAATCTGATGCTCTATGTAGAAATACTGAAAATTACACTTACTCCAGTAAAACACCATCTTTCAGTTTTAAATTTTTTAATCTTTGTAATCTCAGAAGACGGTATTTTCAGAGCTGGTTCGCATCACACACAACAGATGTTAGTTTCAGCAGAATTTTATAGACCAATTAAAAGTGCTGCAACAGCAAGCTTCAAGATCACTTCCTGCTCTGACACAAAACAGACACAAAAATAACCAAAATAAACTATAAACTGATGCCAGACCTCAAGGGTTCATTTAAAAACGAGAGCCGTAGAATAACTTTGATATTACTGAGCATCAAGTTAATAGTTTTATAGTTTAACTGTTATTTGATAGTTGTACCTCTACTGTTTCTTAATGTAAAGTCTGCAGAGGAATCATAAATAATTAAATAAGAGGGCTGAAGAAAAGCAGCATATACATAGTGCAAAAGTCAAAAAAAGTAAAAACAAAACAAGTAAAAGATTGCATCTAAAGTATATATATGTTTTTCTGCTAAATGGACTGTGGATTTACATTACATGATAACTTTGTACGGATAAATGAGGGAAGGTTCTTACACCATATCTACAGCCACACACTGTGATTTAATGAGAATGCCAGGAACATGGTGCTTAGACTTGGGCTACTTTAAATTCTGTTGGTGAGTTTGATATCCATAAGCCGATGATGACTGATGAGGTCACTACATTTTGAATGTAAAATCTTGAAACTGTCAGGCATCAGACACATCATCCCCCCAAAAGTTAAAACATTCACCTTTAAAGTTTCATCGCGCAGAAGCCAAAGATCTTGCAGTGCCTAAAGTTAATTGAGTTTACTTGTACCTCAATTGTTTCCTTAATTCATCAAATATTTTACTGTATGACAATAGCGGCCAAGATTCCTAATTGACAGTGGTGTTTTGTAGGTTGTGATTCTAATGAAAAGACTACCAAAGCCGCTGGGGTCAGATGTGCAGCGCTTCTGTCAGCCTGATGCGCCGTGGCAGAAGAAGCAAACAAACAGGGAGACGAGCTGCTTGAGGCTAATCATGAGTGATATGCTGAGGACATAAAGAGCTGATTTGCAAATTCTGCAACTCATTCAAATGACCCTGAAATGACACAATGAGCTGAAAGCAGGAGATGAACAGAGAGAAACTTTGGGAAGTGAATGAATGTGACTGCTGAGGTTAATGTGTTGACTCCAGATGAAGCAGGCGCTAGTCTTTGGGAAACATATGGCAGGGAAAGGGTAAAAACACACAATGATGTTTCCAGTAATCATCACTTTTCTTTAGATGTCAATAGCTGAAATGAAATAACATGTTCTATTACTCTATATATTAACTGGATGGGAAAAAAAGACAACTAATGAATAACCTATCTGCTGTGCATCCTGGGGGTTAAATGAGGACAAGGAAGGTATTTGATTAAAAAGAGCAACTGCAGCATCTGCTGGTGCACGAGGATACTGCAACAGAACATCTCCATATACTGAAAAACAGGCTGAACACCGTGTTGTTCCTATCAGCATAAAAACATCTTGCACCAAACCTTGAATTATCTTCTGTATCTCCTTATTTGCTATAATACTAAAATATGTTTAGCTATTTATATTAATTCTTGCCATCTTTTAAATGCTAAAAATGCAGTCACAGAATTTGACAACTTCACTTTTGTCTCATTGTTTCGTCTCGTTGTACAAAGACTTTATTTTATAAAAATCCTATTATAAATTTCTAAAATTACAAGTGATGTAGGCTATTTAAGTGAAATGTGACCTTTGACCAGATTTTTCACATGCAGGCTAACTATCACAAGTCTGACCTGTAAGACAGAAATCACCCCCATGCAGGGTTCGAATTACATAGGGTCTTTCGGGGGAGCCTTATTTTTGGGTGTGCACTGCAAATTCGCTAGTCATGTGCACGCACATGCATATTAATGCACGTAACGTGGCCAAAAATATGGTTACTGCCAAATAACCTTCTGCTACATGCTGCTTCAGAAAAGGGCCTGAGAGTTCATTAACAGCCACAATAACAAGCAGATCAGGTGGTTATGGACGCTTGCAGCATAAAACGAACAATGCTGCTGTCCACGGTGCTGAGGATCTAATTAATTAAATAGAATAAATGATTTAACACAAAACGCTGACAAATTAATGCTATTCTTTCTTTTTTTTTAAAAACATCTTGAACTTTAAGGAAAATTAAATGTAACCTGAAAGTGGACAATTTTTAGGGCTCTCCCTTAAGTAACAGCTGAATGTCTTTAGGGGAGCTGCTCTGCTTTAATTCGAACCCTGCCCCCATGCCATCATGGCAGACATCTATAAATCTCATTGCGAACAGTAAGATTAAATTGAGTTGATTGTCATGTTATTAAAATATGCTCTTCAGAAGAATGAATGAAGTGAAAAATGATATTTTTGTGTGTATATCCAGCATTAACCTTAACTGGGAGCATCTCCTGATATAGTGATGAAGAAGATAGGGATAGCCTTGGTTACTATAAGACAGTACATAACAAAGACAATCAGCTGAAGCTCCTGATACAGTGACTATCACAGGAGGTGTTAGTGAAATAAGAAGTCATCTTGACCTAACATACACAAACTGTGTCTCTAAATGCTTATTTTGAAAATGCTACGCTGGATTTCAAACATGCAGACACAAGTTGATCCATCAGCTCACACCAAAGTGTAACCATTTCCTCCTGCGGAAAAACAGAGGTTTTAGCCTGTTCTGCAAATGGGGACCCAGTTCTTATAAACTTGATGATTACAGAAACATAATACGGCCTTCAGAGATGTACACAAACAGCTAAAATGAAAGAGCGATAATCTCAGTAAATACAGCAGGAAATGTCCTTGAACAAATTCTTGACATGTTGCTTATTATACTGTATTTCTTAGTAAAGCACCTCTGTCCACTGCACCCCCTGCGCTTCAGTGCAAAAAATTCACTGATCTCATCATTCACATTCTGAATACATTTTAAACCCAATTTCAGTCTGAAGGTAAATTAGGTCTGAATTGATGCCTGAAGGTAATCTTAATGGAATGAATCCAGTCCTTCAGTTATGCAGGTTTTAGTCAACTAATCATTCCTGAGAGTCTGGAAAACAAAAATCTTGGAGATAGGTCATGTCCCTGAAGATTATTTTGTAAATATAAGTACACATATGTAACATACTGTTCTTGGAACAAATCACTTCTCAAGCTTCCCCTTGATAAGATAGTTGTGTGTGCTAGTCAACTGCTACTAAGATGTTCAACATCAGTGTCGACCGTCACTTCAGCAACGTAGAATTTCTCCTTTTTTTTAACAGTAAAAAATAACAGCGATATACAAATACACCCTTCTACCATTTAAATACTTTATTATCAATATAAATTCACAAATACCTGGTTGCACCATCAGACCTTCCTTTTTTATGGTTTTACATGAAACATTTCTAGTTTGGTTTTATATTAATTCTCTGATTAGCTATCAAAATGATCGACAACCAACCAACACTTAAAAAATCTCTACTGTGTATTCTCTTATTCATATATTCAGTTTGGCAACAATTTCTGAATTTCTTCTTCTCTTAAAATCAATTGTCCTTTCATGTTGTATGTATTTAATGATATTTATGGATTTTTATCAATTGAATAATGGATTTAATAATAATTTGATAATGGATTTGAATGCACAGAAGAATTTCCAAATTTTTGCACATCTTGAGTCGTATAATATTTATAATGAGGTGTTTCAGTGTGCTAAATTAGATTCCTGCCTTTCTTTTTTTTAGTTTTTCAACTGGGAAACATTTGTTTATGCATTTATGAATAATAATATAATTTGACTAGTATTACAAAATTCGTACATTACATTACATTAGTTTTTTTTTGTTTTTTGTTGTAAAAAAAACATAAGCAAACACCAAATATATAAACAGTCACACATACCAGTGTAAAAAATATCAACAACAATAAAAGAAAAAAAGCTCAAAAACAAGAACACCCCACCCCACAGTTTGGCTATATCAATTCATTGCGCAGAATTGGTTTTTCTGTATATATTCTGGAACAATAGGCACACATTTAACAGGGCAATACCAGTAATATTTTAAAAGAGGAAATAAAAGGGTACCATTTGTGAAGAAACTTATCCCTTTAGTGCATTTTTTTTTTCTTAAGCTGTAAAAACAGCATTGTGTCCCTAAGCCATGATGATATGGAGGGACATTTAGGAGAATTCCATTGTGATAACAGACAACGGCATGCCCAGTAATGACGTAAAAGCTACAATTTCATTTTGTGATGCATTCAAACAAGTTGATGCATCAGGAAAACCAAACAGAGCGATTTTAAGTTTACTCCAAGCACAGTAGCCGTAATAAAGAAACTGATCCAGAAGTTATGGAGACTGGGATGGAAAAAGAATGCTTACAAATATTGATGAAAAAAAATCACCTTGACCAGAAAGTTAAAAAGTTTGTCATGTGGCAGAGTTTCTCAACCTGTGGCTCAAAGTTCTCATAACACCAGAAATGGAAGCATTTGAGAAAAATGTTGAATGTGACTATGTTTTCAGGAATATTGCTATTACTTGTTATAAGATTAGATTTTAGAAATATAATAAAAACATTTTTAGAAAATGAATGTATAAATACCTGAAGTTCATTAGAGATCTTGATACAAAAGTTGAAAAAGATTTTCTACAAGGAGATCTTTTGCACATCTGTCTGGGTAGTCAAATACGAATACACTTACGTTTACACTGTAATTACCTGAAGATGTATGTAAAAATAGTATGATGATTGGGTCTGCTGTCCCCTGTTATATGTACAGTGTTTCACTGATGTATCATAAAGAAACAAAGCAGACAAGTTTTACTCAGCAACATTTACAGCTAATGTTATTCAACAATAACAATAAATCCATTGCTGGTGCACCACACATTAAAAACAGAGCTAGTCACTAAATAAGCTGCCCCATCAACTCACCAGAAATTTTTAAAGGTGTGAGAGGACAGCTGCCATAGTATCACTGGGGGAGGAGTTTGGAGCTGTAAGAAAGGGGTAATTACTAACCACTTAAACTTGTATCTTGCCTTGGATTATTTCTTTCTTTGTGTGAACTACCAGCTTCTGCTGGAGACAG
>JBBBVU010000010.1:21065742-21103081 GCA_037177055.1 Atherinosoma microstoma
GTAACATTCCAACCTCAAGGATTTCATCCTGCAGCACTGACAGCTCGTTGGCATTCCGCGCTACAAAGTGGTAGCGAATTTTGGCATATTTGCGAGTGTTGGGCGACCCATTGTAAGACCTGTTGAGACAGAATATCACAATTTATAGTATCTTGGGTATCTTGGGTGTCATGCGAAGGGCACGGGAATTGTGTGAAGGAGTTAATTACTTACCCGTTCGATGAGTTTGAGGAATGAGGTCTGTAATACTAAAGAAAAACAGACAGATATATATAAACATACAGTTGCATAGAGGATCATGACCTGCAGGTTGCAAACTAACAAAACGCTTACATCTTCAGCTGAGTGTTGCCTGTAGTTGGGACTGGCGGGGGAAGCAAGTTGTTCCGATGTTCCCTCAGTTTCCCACGGGGCCGTCATGAAAAGCTCTGCCGGTGGTTCCCAGCCGTTCCGAAATTTTGGATAATAAGGAGGAGCGCACTGATCCCTGGGCCACTCCGCTCTGCAGGAGGAAAAATAAAGGGACACTCAAAGGGTAACATATACATGTGCGTAAATGGAGCCAATAGCAGCAATTTTCAAGTGGTGTACCTAGATTTGGTCCAACCATGCCCGAGCAGCTCAAAGATGGTCGCCTCTTTAGGGGTGAGGTGTCCCCGAAGGAAATCCACGGCATCTTTAGAGAGGTGAGGAGAGATAACTGAACGGGCCAGTTCAGGACTTCCACAGCTCTGCAAAACCTGAGGACACATACAATCGTGTGTAGGATTAGATTAAGAATTAAGAAGACGTTTGTTGCTCAGAAGTAACAAGATCGAAGACCTAGTCAAATAATTCCTGAGGACATTAAACTAAAGGATAAAGTTCTGCTGACTTTATAACCACCTATAGAGCAATTAATAAACAGCTTTAAACTACAACCAGAAAACACTTAAACAGAAGCACCCAGAACAATATGCTGTTAGTTATCTGCATTACAAATGACCATTATAACTTCTAAAATGTTGACTATATTCATCTCATTTACACAGATGTATCTGTAACTGCTGTGTGTTAATACCGTCATGGAGCCACATGTGAAGTATTACTGCTTTCTCTTTATCTCAGCTATATCAACAAATCTAACATGTCCAGAGATCACCGCAACATGTCAACGTGTTTCTGTCCAACAGTTTCTAAGGAGTGGCTAAATACTGCGGCTTGGGAAACCGACATTATGTAAGTGCGGCTGCACCTGTGTTAAGAGCTGAAAGCCACGTCGCTTATGTCAGGTGAGAGTTGAGCTGAGCTGAAGTGGGTGTGGCTCCAGAGGAAATAAAAGGATAAGAGGAAGACCTGATGGAGAGAAAAAAATGCAAGCCCTGGACTGTTTTCACTCAGTGGAGTCAAAGAGAATCCTGATTTGCCTCTGGTGGTCTGTGCTCAGTCAACATTCAGCTAATCCAAGAAAACATTTTCAGCCCAATTCATATTCCTACTGATTACGCTCAGTGCAACTCACACCCACTTCACCCTTCGAGAGATCACACACACATTCTGACTCTTACCAGCTCCAGAGGGCCAAAGAGGAAATGAACCAGCTCAGAAGCACTTGGGTTCTGTATGTGTTTCTTCAGTTTGGCCTGCAGGAAGCAGAGTGACAGATAAACAGGGATGAGGTGATGAAAAGAGAGTTGAACGAGAGGGGTTAGGAGCTGTGATATCTCACCAAGAGGTTGAAGGCCAGCTTCAGTTTCTGCAGGCTGTCAAAGAACTCTGCTTCAGTGGGGGGCTTGGCTCGTAGGGTCAGCATGCCCTCTGTAAACAAGCAGAGCAACAATGACCACACACAGACTCCACAGTTACCAGTCTGCCACGCAGATACGTTGGAGACAGGACACACAAGTTTCGCTTTCTGGCCAGGGTTCAAAATCATCAATGTTTTTTTCCCCCATATTCACTTGTGCTAATGACTTAAATGATACAGTAATGGTTATTCAATAACAGGTAAAAGATAAAAAGTTCACACTGGCCAGAAAGAAAGAAAGATAGATTGTGCTACCAAGGAGTTTCTCAACCTGAGACTCAAAAGGTCGGAAAAAATGTCATAGTTGTATTTTCCTTTATATACAGTATATATATATATTTTTTTCTTTTTTTTTCTTTCAGAAATACAAAAACATATAAATCAATCTATAAATCCTAAAGCACAACAAGAGACCCTGGTCCCAAAGTTGAGAAACTGTTTCTATGTATCAAGAGTTCATGAGTTTTTCCACATCTGTCAGGGAAAATATACACACTGTCTACATTTACTCTTTAATAAGCAGAAAATGTGAGGAAAAGTAACACAGTGGTTGTCTCTGCTCAAGGGGAAAACACAGACAAGACATTCTGGCATGTTTCACATATCATATGTCTGATTGAGTTGACATAACAAAACATGACATCACTGCCAGTGTTGGGGAACAAAACACAAAACTTTCAGTAATATTATTTTCTACAATAATCACAACGAGACACCATAATAATTCATGTAGTTTGAGAGTTTTGCTTTGTTTTGGACATAAATATTTCAACTTTCTAAAAATAAATTGACTTCAAATAAATCAGGATTGGAAATATAAAACAACCAGATGTGTTGATGTAACATTTTGGTCTATAACATGACAAAATTCTAAATCAATTAATAATGAGTAACAATATTACTGAATCCCAACAGACAGCATGCTAAGCTAGCCACTGCTGCCACACATACAGTAAATCTCTGAAGGAGAGTCCTGGGCTTCAGGTAACAAGAACACACAAACATGGCAATGTGAGCAATATGAATATATTGTCACTGCATTTGTGCCACCACAGCAGAAGAAAGGGAGACAGACCTGCTGGTCCTTTCTTCTTATTCTTCTTACTCTTGTTGCGTTGGTTGAGCTGGGAAAAGGCCTCCGCTGCCTTTTGCAGCTGCGCCACAAAGACCTCTATGTCATCCAGGGCACAGTTGAGGATTTGCTGAAGGAGACAGAACATCATCTTTAAGCGTTATGATCTCATGAAAGGAGCAGTGTAATAAAATGACAGGTGCTGGGCTGATGACAAACTCTCACCACATCCTTCTCAATGCGCTGGGCCAGCTTTTCGTGTGACTCTGAGTCATTTTGTCCAGAAACTCGTCTCTCTATATCCAGTCACCAAAAAAGATCATGTGACTGTGCAGTCATATAATAACCCATTCCTAATAAAAAGTGATGTTTGTGTGTGTGCACGTTCTGCAGAGAGCATGCACAGTGTGTGAATTCTCACCCTGTGGGTTTGGAGCGGCTGCCACTCGTCCTTTGGCAAAAGGCTGAGAATCCCTTGGGGCCGAAGGAGGGAGGATGGTCTCTCTATGACGTTTCATTTTTTCCTGGTTTACTCTAAAAGAGGAGGAGACATAAAGACATTGAGATTGCTGGGTGGTTGGCAGTACAACATCTGGATGTAACCGGAGAAAAATATGCCTGGTTGTTTGTGTGTGTGCGTGCATGCAGCTCTATTCTCACTTAAGAGTCTGAGGCCTCATTTTCTTTCCATGCTTGTTGTCTCCAATGGCACTGTCTATGTCTGCATGAACCATCTCAGCCTAGAAAAAAAGTGAGAAGAGACATGTTCAGATTATGTTGTTTCAGCAAAAAAGCCTTCTTTTCTACCCTAAATAATTCCCTGTATCCACATGTGATTTTGACAACAGCAACATATGAGAGTTATAAATCCTTTTTAGGGTTAGAAATGTTTGAATGATTGGAGACGTAAAAGTTAATCTTGTACCAGTCCCTTCTCTAAACATCTTATGTCTGAAATCTAACTAGATTTAATGATAACTCATCATGCTTATTAGATGTTATATGTACTATATTGAAATACAGATTAATTCTAACTCATGTGATAACTATTATATTCATACCATTTTTCTCTGTTTTTCTATATATACACACAACAGGGCACTGTAGCTGCTGCAAACCCAGTTAACAACCTGCTTTATAATTGCTCCCTGCAGGAATAAGAAAGGTCAGCATGTAAAAACAAGCTGGAGACCATTTTTATCTGTTCATTTATTTATACTTATTAGTGCAGCATCTATGATGCCTGCAGGAAATATCAAAATTAAATTAAAATTTCATTGAATAAGGCTACATATTAATCACTGCCTACAGTCAATACAAGACGGTGACATCCGAAACAGCGAGCTCATTTTACAATATAGAACAGTTACTTTTTTATTGTAACTGTTTCTTTTGTAATATATGAATCCGTAAAGATGATTGAGATATGTAAAAATCTGCTTTACTGATTCATTTGTGATAATGCAAAAGTTAATAGATAGCTCTAAAGCAAGTTATTGCATTAAAAACTAGAGGTAGATCTGTTCTTGGATACATTATAGTACTTTTGTATAAAGCTGAAAAATATAAACACATGAGCATACGGGTTCAAACACAAATGAAATTTGACCTAGTACTCCAAGAACAACCACATGAATTTATGAAAATCATAAAAAACAGAGTATCCAATGACTGACAGACAATAAAAAAAAAACACACACACACACAGACTAAGCTATTCCTTTAACTTTTACACTCAGTATTAAAATGATATTGAAATCCTATTCAGTCAGGATACATATGGTGACATCCACAACAGTAATTATACCTCACAATATCCAACTGTTACTATATTTTGTTTTTGTGTCAGGTTCCACGTTTCATCACAAAATCTTACTGGTTATAATTTTTACTATGACAGTAAAGGTGATCCGTATGTGATAATTCATTCATTGTCACCACATTATGAAGCAGAGGTTAATTTGTCTTTGAGTAATTACATAACCTTTGGATAAAGGCTGAAAAATATAAACACACAAGCTCAAACACAGCTAAAATCCAACATAGTACTCCATCAACAACAGCATGAATATCACAAAACACAAGGCATTCCATGACTTATGTATGATAAAAAGCACAGTGAGGTAGTCCTCTAACATTCACAGTCAGACCCACCTCTACCTCATCGCAGTGGAAGAAATGGATGTCAGGTTTGTGCTGCTCCTTGTCCTGACACACAAGCAGCAGCACAGACGGGTAACGTGTTTGATTCAGGACTGTTTGACTCAATTGGATGGTGGTGAGAGGGAAATTCTCCAATTCTTCCTGCACGGAAACAACACAGAAGGGATGGCAAGAGGGAAAAGAGCAAGAATAGTCATGAGTAAGGTGAAATAATGATACAAATACTGTAGGATTAATGAGAAGAAGAAAGAAATTAATGGAAGAGGTAAACAACTTTAAAAAAAATTCTTATTCTTATTTAACTTTTAGCCCAAGATTGGGCATCTTGGGCTAAAAGATTCAAGATAGCTCTAAATATATATTCTGACTACAAAAAGGGGCTATTACCGTGGTGCTTGTAAGATTCCCACCATGCATACTCAGTGTTTTGTGCACTGAGGAAAATCCCTTCCTTTTTTACATATCTCTAATGCTTTATATATCGACTATGAGCTCCAACTGCAGCAGTAACTGCAATTAAACATTTCTAGTAACTGTTTACCAGTCCTGTACATCATCTGGGAGGAAATTAAGCTCTTTCCTCCCAAAAGAACAGCATTGTCGTGCTTCATAAACCACTTTTCTTTGAGATTCAGTTCACAAGCAACTGTTGTGGCTTTTAGAAATGACTGCTTTAGTTCACTATCACCGCGTGGTTGTTAGTTTTCCTGGCCCAGGTGAAGAAAAATAGCCCCAAACCATGACGCTATGACCACTTTGTAAAGTACACAAGGGTGGAAATATTCTATTTGGAGTAATCAATAACTTAATCTGTTAAACTCTTACTACATGTTTATGTGTCTTTATCTTTTACTGGTGCTGAATGAAGTGAAAATGACATGAAACTTGGCAACTCTTATTATTGGAACAGGAGTCGGTTTTGAATTACATTCTTGAAAGAAAATGTGATTCAGAAACTTTTTGGCTGCTCAGATGTAGTATCGAATCACAAAAGCACCTCAACTGCTTGCAAACATAATGTGTGGGCGTAGTTTTACCTGGGTGTCACAGTCAAGCAGCCTGACCGACTTATCAGTGACCTGCAGGAGCATCTCCTGAGTCCAGATTTTATCCTTTGATTCCAGAAGAGCCAGTTTCTTGACTGCATCATCCACTGTGACAATAGATTCTGTCTTGTCCATAATGAATGTGGAGAGATGCTGAGGAGAAAAAGCTATTTGTGACTACAGCTTTGTTGAAGGCAGCGCATGCTTTGGAAAGAGACTGATCCTAACTCCAAACATTATATCTAAACTTTCAAGCTAACAAGCTGTATAAAAGCAATAGTGTAAACTTCTAGGCTTATTTGAGAAGGTTAGGCCAATTTGCTTCCATGACAACAGATGAAAACATTGAAATATGTACGAATTTTTCAAAACACCAAATACTGTATCTTGTAAAGAAACACAAACCGTTATTTAAAATGAACTACATTGTCATTTAATATTTACAGTTTAAAATGATTTTTCTTAACTTCATTATAAACAAATCTTTATACTACATATTTTTACTTGGCTGAGTCAGATAATTTCTTGTTTTATCTGATTTGAAAAGTACAATATTGCAATTTTTACAGCTGCAACCAGCAGGATCATTATATGTGATTACCAGCCGATGTGAAATAATGGGGAGCATAAACAAAAAACATATCAGGACAGAGGTTAGCACCGTCCCTGACCTGCAGCATGTTTCTAACTTGCTATCATTGGCTCCCCACAGCTGCAATAAGAAGGCTGATTGTTTTATTACAGCAGAGTTCTCATAAATGAAACGCAATCAAGATTCAGATTTCTGGGTCTGATTTTATCTCAGGGCAGGAGAACAATGCATCATTTATTGCATTTTTATCTTGTTATGCTGTTTTTTCCCATTATGCCCACATTTTGAAAAATAAAAGTTCTTTGTTGTATACCTTTTTCAAGATATTATTTCTTTATTAGATAATTTCTATTTAAGTGTGATATGCAACAAAAAGGAACTGTAACATTTCCTTTTGTTTTTGTCAGTAGCTTAAAGGAATGAATTCTCAAATTTAGCTAAACTCAACTGGAGTGGGGCTTACTGTGATTCAAGCAGGTCAATGGGACACTAACATTTTCCAGCTTGATGACTCATTTCTATTGACTGTTTCACACATGATGTCTGCCTCTTTCATAATGTTTATTTTATGGTATCTTTTATCGATTTGCCTCGTCACCAAGCACATCAGCAGCTACTACATTAAAATTAGAAAGACACTATAAAAGACAAGAAACTGTTAAAAAATTATATAAAAATGACAAACTACACTATCCAAAAGAAATCAAATATATCTAAGATTATTCATAGTAAGGTTTAGTACTAAATACAAACAAAATTAAAAAAAATTCACTTAAATGGGGCTGTTTAATCTAAGTAAAGGTAAAGTATATTTATCTTTCACACCGATTCATCAAGCCTTCCTGTTTCAGTCAAAAAAAGCATAACCAGAACACATAGTGAGTGTGTCCCAAATCTCTTACCCAACTTTTCATTATACAATATTTTTCCCTCCACATATAACATCTCAGTCACTTTAAAGTAAATAAGCAGTGAAAATGTTACCTCAACATGATACTGTGACGTCTCCTGCATGATGTAATTGGAGTTGGAGTATTTTTTACGCTGCTCTGTAGACAACAAAACAAAAATATGACAAAAGAAAAAATTTCCAGCGATTTTCAAGGCAAGACACTTTTATGTAAATACGGACGAGAACACTGACCAAAGGTCCACATCGTTTCCTTTCAGCTGAGGAACCAGACTGGAATGAAATGTTACTGTGTGGGCTAAAAGGACTTGCAGGGCAATAAGGAAGTGATAAGGACACGCAGTATGCTTATGGCTTTTTTTTTTTCCTTCGTTACGGGAAATCTCATTCCCCCTGCCAACTATAGCATTTATTATTACAATCCAAACTCTGTAAGATACATTTGTAGATCATTTGGTCTAAATAGTAAATCTCAAAATAATTTTTTTAAACTGGAGTCTTAAATGATATCTTTTTGGCATTGTACTGTGTCCAAAAATGGACAAGTGAAATGTAAGCACACCTTGCAGGGCAGTTAAATATTAAAACTCACATCAAAGAGTGTGTGTATCTCAATTTGCCCTCTCACACATTATATGTTGCCCAACAAGGCATTAAAGAGCCAACGCACCAGTAGCAGGCACAGATTTACAGCAGGGTTAAAGGTCAATGACAGCTCAATGCTCAGTTCCTCACCTGTGGCACTTTATCTAATAGATCATAAAATGATGTGAAGCCAGCTGGAAATGCAGTTGCTAAGGCTGGTGTAGAAGTGAGTAAGCTGAAATTATAGGAATGTACTGTAGTGTACTATCAATGACTAATGCATGTATTAAAATATGAATAAAGCAGACATCACCACAGAATAGAAAGCAAAGGGGAAGATCCTCCTCAGATGTGTTTTAAAAAGATAAGAATATTTACACATTTTTCATCTTTTAAAAATCTGGATCCATCCGTCCATTCACTATACCCACTTATTCCAATGCATGGTTGCAGACGGGGGCTGGAGCTTATTCCAGCAGCTACGAGGTGAGAGTCAGGGTACTCCCTGGTCAGGTAACCAGTCCATCGCAGGGCCAACACAGAGAGATAAACAACAACTTGTGCTAACACTCACTCCCAGGGAAAATTTAGAGACACCAATTAACTTTAACATGCATGTCTTTAGACTGTGGGAGGAGGCCAGAGTACCCAGAGAAAACCCAAGCACTCACACGGACAACATGCAAAAAAATGTTTTCTGATTTACTAAAAAGCCCACTTTTCTCAACAAAGTATTTGCCCTGATTTATTTCATATACTGGATCCACCTCTGATACTTAGATTAAGAGTGAGCACCCCCCCTCAGTAAACTATGAGCTGTAAATCACTATAAAGCTGGAGATTTGGCTGATAATTCTCTATACGTTCACTATACTGTTACAAGGATTTCTCACTTTTATGTTAAATATTTAGGTAATAAGAAGAAGTTTTACGCTTCCAGAAATATTTTTAGAAGCAATGAAATTTAGCTGCAGTTTCTTAAAAGCAGTACAAAGTAAAAATTACTTAGATAAAAAAAGCTGAACTTCAGTGACTTCTGCGGGACATTTTTAGTCTCATCCACATCCATACACTGGAGCTAATCCCAACATTGCGTGTGCAGCTGGCTTATACCATTTACTTTAAACTAGCTGATGTTACATGTGCCTGTGTGCTTTTGACCTATTTACCAGGTGAATAGTCTGCAGGTAACAATTACGGTTAAATGATAGCATGTTCCTATCAACTCCAATGCCAGCTCTCATATCAAGTCTCTTTTCTATTACCCACCCAAAAGAGTCAACATTCTGATTCCACACAGGGCTTTTTTTTTTTTCCACATTTCCATTTGTGTACTTTATGGTGACTGCAACACAAAAGCCATATTGTTTGCGGAACACTTAACAAAATGTATGTCAAAGCTCTAAAGGATATCCTAATATTTGCCTGTTTTTTCCTGATTCACTTTGATTGATTCATTGTGATGATAAAGATCACTCACAGTCTATTACACGTGCTTTTCAATGAAGTCAGATTTCTAAAAGGGATGACTTTATTCCGACTAAATGACGCAAGCAATTGTCTTTCCTCTTTCTGCCATTTCCTCTCTACCGATTCCTTCCTGCTTGGCTCCCCACAGGCAAAACACAAGCATCAAGTGTCGCTCTGAAAGTTGAGCTCACCTCATGTCTTAATAATGACTGACATTTATGCCAATCAATTCACAGCGCTGAGACAGCTTGCAATAAGAGCCACTTAGCAGGCAGATGGGCTGATCTGCAGAGCTCTCTAAAGTCAGTGACCAGTGATAAACAAAGCTCCCTGGCAGATCATCAAACTCATACACGACCCAAGTCAATCAGACCATCCTATTGAACAACCTGAGGTTTGAAATGGAACCTGCTCAATCCAAACCCAACACAAATTGATGTATTGTGATAAGTTACAGTTATAAAAATCCAACAACCATAAGCTAAAAGCTAGAAGATACATCAAATGCTAAATCAATCTAACAATAAACAAATGTTTTGGCACAAATTCATGGTATACTTTTACCTCTAACTACAGGACACGCTTTAGATATGGATAAGTGCAGCTGTGTCCGTATACATGAAACCAGAAAGTATCGCATCAGCTTATCACAGAGCCAGACACACCTAAGAGAAAAGCTATCACAGAGATCAAGTTTCATACAAATGCAGACATTTAAGAGAAACAACAATGCAGAAAGAGACAAAAGCCTTTCTGTTAGGATTTCCACCTGTTGATTCAACCTTACTACAAAATAACAGGTTACCTGAAAGAGACATGCTCCTCGACTAGAAACAGTGTAAGAAACTTTTAAAAAGACTCCTGATGGTTTAAAGTCCAGAGATGATCTTTCCGATGTGGCCTCTTTCTGTTTCACCCCAAAGAAGCTGATAACAGATCAGGTGGGAGGGCCTGACATCATTTGCATCACTTGTCTGCTGAACTGCGCTGAGGGAATGATGGGCAAATTTGCATATTGGAAACTGTTCTGCTTTTGTTAACATACATGTTTATTCAGCGAGATGTGAGCTGCAGTCTATCTAAATATCCAGCTCCATTACGGGTGGCCCACATTATCATCCACTTTCTTGCCTCTTAGGTTAAAGAGGACAGGCGTGCTGCTGCCGCCCTGCAGTGAGAAGGTAGTGGTGACCATCTGCCACACAATATGAGACAAGCCAATGAAAAACAACTCAGGCTCATCACACGTTCAGCGGGATATTTTGCAAAGATCACAAGAGAGGGTGCACCCTGTGGATATTTGGAATATATGTGGTTTAAAAATATTTCACAGACTAAGATTTGCACAGTCAGATGGTTTGGGAACATCTTGCAACCCCACAATACGGTCATCTGCCATTTGAAGCTATTCTAAAACTGGATCAGAGTAGCCATGCAGGAAAGAATGTTGCCCTGTTGTACCTTGATGAAGGCTTATAGGTATGTAAGATGACAGGTTGGAAAATGTTCCTGTGTGGAAGGAGGAGCTGGCAGGAACCATTGAGCTCATGTCTGAGGCAAATAGAGGAGGACCAGAAATGAACGAGGGGGCAGAGTCTGCCCTTTCCTTTCCACTTTTCAATGTGTCTTTTATTTACCTGCAAGACCTGGGTATCCCCACCCTGTACCAACCACTCTTTAAAAACAGGCACACCCTGCACTTCAGCATAGTGCATTTCATTCACACACACCCTAACACAAGTATGCAACAGTGAGAATAAAATGCCACATCATAGCACTAGAAAATTACTGCAGATATAAATGGAGCACTACAATGATACCAGCTCATTCCTCAATTCAAAGTTTGCACGAAAGACCAAAAGTCAGACATTAAAGCATCTGCTCACAAGAGAATGTGACTAAGTGAGACACACACAAAAAGGCTGATACATCTGACAACTAATCCCAGCATGCAGCGCACACACGAAGAGCTGGAAAGTCAAGTTCCCATCAGGAGGCCTGTTTCCCTTTTGTGACCCTCAGTGTGTTACAGAGGTGTCACCACACTGAGCATGACGAGGCCCCTCAACAGGACCTTGGCCCCTTCTTATCACTGTCCCTGTGTGTGTGCAAGTGTGTGTGCATGTTCACAGGAGAGGACTGTCCAATGAGGCCGCACAGATTCTGCAGCAAACCGCAGAGGGAGCAGAGTTTCCCCATGATGCCATTTGCATAGCAAATGAAATTTTATGATTTGTGTCCATAACTGTGCTGATAGTGCTGATCCACACAACTTGACTATGAAAATGTGTCAAACGATAAAGTCAGTTATATTTTCTAAACATGATTTTTTTTTTTTTACCATATGAAGATGGAAAGTCCTTAGAAACTGTCACAAATATATGACTTCATTTCTAAAAAGCAAAAGCAAGTCACAGGAACTGAAATGAACTGAAACTAAATGGTGAATATGGTCTTTCTTTGGGGTCTTCTTTCAGACACAGATTCATACACATGTGAGGGGGGGGGCTTGTGAGTACCTTTAAATGCAGGACTGAATTAGAGTAAACCACGGTATACTTATAATGAAGCAACCTGTCACTCAGAGGGACAGTGGGGCTGTATTCTTCTGACGTTTGAGTTTATGGCCAACAATTACATTTTACAGATGTTTGTTTTACTACAACTATTTTAATTTTACAACAACAAGATCAATTTTCTCTAAAAATGAATAGAAATAATGGTCAATTTATAATTAAAAAAAACAGTAAACCCATTTTTATAAAACTATTCATTGAAAAAGATTATGGTAAATCCTCTCAATTTGAAGTTATGAGGATTAAGAAGTGTATAGTGACTCAAAATACAAATAAAGTTCAAAATAAATATGTGTGAAAGCTCCTTCTTGGAAAAGAGCCAACAAGATGCTGCAAAACCTCTACAAATGTTCAAGAAGCAGCTTACCGTAGAGGGCCTTGGCGCTGATCTTGCTGTCCGATCTGGCCACTCCACTGCAATGACAAGAGGAGGAGGAGGAGGAGGAGGAGACGGGGTTACGCTGGATGCCCTTCATCTTTTCCCCCACACCCCTAGATATTAGTGCCACAAACCCTCCCACACTGCCACTTCTCATGAATACAATACCCCACAAAAATACAGGAGCGGTATACAGGGAGCAAACTGGCCAGCACTGGATGAGATTAGCTTGAGATTTTGAGCATATGGACCAGGGAGAGAAAGAGAGGGAGAGTGTAAAAGGGAGAGAGGGAGGAGGGGAGAGAAGGGCATGGGGGGGGGGGGGCAGGAGCCCAGACAAAGCAAACAACTCTCAACAGAGCTGCTCTGTGCCCAAAGTCCCTGAACCCACACCACCTTCCACATACTGGGTTAGTGATTCATTAGTGATTCTCCTGTGCCTGTGCAACAGTAACTCTGCATAACGCAATTAGCCAACACACAGAAAGGTAAATTTCTAGAAGGAAACCACAGGAATGTCTGTGAAACTTACTTGGCTGGCTTTGACAGAGGCTCTGGGGCACTCATGATTTCAGGCATCCACCTGAATGAAGAAACAGAAGAATCAGAGACGGAAAAAAATGTATGTTGGATGAGGAAAGACCTTTTCCACCACAATATTTGTCTTTTTTTGTTTTGTTTTTTAAAGAATTTGAACATTTGCTACAGCATGCACTTTTTGATTTTTCTCTCATTTGACTCCATGGTGTTTTTAAGTTTAAGTCCTTAAGTCCCAGGCTATTTTCCTTTTTTTGTTCACCTTAAAAACTTTATTTAGCCAGTAATATATGCACAACTGTAGGGCCCAAGTAAACAACAAGGGGCTTTATGGGTAAGAGATGCAGGAGAACTCTGTAATTAAACAATTGTCTTTATCACTAAACCAGAGTGGAAAAACTCCAGCAAATCTTTCCATATCTACCACCATCTGATCCTAACTGGGAAAAATCAAAAGCCGCCAAAGAACAATGAGTCATTGATACTGATGTTATTGAACCTGTTCAACAACTCCTCAGCTGCAGGTCTATTAAATTCATTACAACAGAAATAAAGCACAACCAGCAATGCACAATGCAACTAGCATAAAAGTGCTAGTTGCATTTTTTAACAGTTTTTTATTCGTAACCACTAAATTCAGACCTACGATGTAAAGATTTCCACAAAGAGCTGGCACATGAGGCACCCTTATTTACCTGCTATTTGTTAATGAATTCATGATTATTTTTTCTAGTTTATAACTGTACATTAGTACAGTGTATGACTATAGAATAACTGTACACTATCTGCTCAGATCTACTAGCATAATCACAGTTCATCTACAGAAGATAATAAAATCTGTTTCTATTGTATCTTGATGAATTGGGAAAAAGAAAATTGTAACACCACCGCGTTTTGTAGCAGATAGTAATCAAAGTTATCAGATGTTCACATTCAGTAACACTGCTACATCGACTGAAATGCATTAAATTGCTTCTTATCTTGGAGCGGCCTTGTTCGGCAAGACAGTTGCAGCTTTCCAGCCTGGCATTTCCTCCAGAGCTTCATCCCCCTTATATTTACTTATCTAGTGCTGACGTGAGGGTCATCAGCAATTTGTCAGCTCACTGTATACATGGTGTCAAAGCTCCACTGATCTATAGTGAAGGTAAATGTTTGACAGAAAATACTGTTTTGGTTTGATAAAAAAACAGTTGTGTACCGTTAACCAGCCTCATTAACAGATAATTCACATGTATTTACAGAGGATCTAAGGTGAAAGAGCAATAAAGGCTTTGTTAAGGATGGCGATAGAGGGTGAAAAGCTGAAGTGTTTCTATGTCACAGTCTGTCCTTCTACCATGCAGAGCCAGGTGTCTGGCCTGCTCTGCTGGTAGTCAGGGGACTGGTTTAGAACAAAAGCAGACAGCAGGCTGATATGTGCTGTGTAATTAGATCCACTCTGTTGGTGACTATATCTGCATAGCTGAAACTAATTTATTTAGTTGATTTTCACACTCAGACACATTGACTATTTGACAATTAGCATGGCCTCTAAGAAGACAAGCTGCTGGTAACAGAGCACTGCATCTAAATCTGAGAGATTAAAGGGAACAGAAAATGGGAAAACAAAGCCCTCCCACACCTTTCCTTCTGTGACTTGAGACTTTGACTTGTCTGTCAAGGCATGCACTGACAAGTTATGTAATATATATCAGGTCTACAGTTCTCACTGTGGCCGTACACACCCTAATATTCTCCAACTGTGGTCCCTGAAAAGATCTAACATGACAAAATGGGCTCTATTTGGTTTCTTTTACAGCTTTTACATCATTGCATTTAATACTGATAAGTGTTTATCTGTTTATGGTTAGAATGAGCTGCAATTAATCCTGGAAAAAAAGAATCACCTTATGTGACTTTTAGACTCCAGGGAGCCGCATAAAGCTGTAAAGAACTGCATTAGTTTGTATTATTAATTGGTGGTTAGAGGTATGGATCCTGTTTCACCAGCAAGCGTTAGAAGTTTTCTGCAGCACAAACTGCTGGAAACTGACTTTATGTCATTTAATGAGTGCTTCATACAACCGCTATAAAAATGCCTTTAACCAGTCTGTTTTAGCATGACTCACCTCTTCTCTGACATTAAAACTTTTTTCATACTCAACAGCTCATATTGACAAGATATAATGTATGTGCCAGTTACAGATGCCTTCACACGTGCTTATCTCATTGCAGATCATAAAAATAACCAGCTTAAAGACATAATCTTTTCAAATCCTCTGAAACAAAGACAGGGCAAATCACAACAGCTCTCACAGCTTGAAGCACTGTAATGCTGCCCCATGACTTGTCCTCTACCACAACAAAGTGTATTTACTTTACTTTAAGTGAAATCTGCACAAACGATAGTGTTCCTCTTTCCGCTCTTATCTCTCCGGTCATCTCCTCTTCATGCTATTGTTCACGGATCTGGCCGGCCGCCAGGTTTCAGGAGGTAGACGAGGCTGAAGGAGAACAGGCTGGGGTGTCATGTGTTGTTAACCTCACGGCACGAGGCCCTCTGCACACCTCCATTCAGCCCACTGCAGGGTGCTTATTGCTGAATAATGACAACTCTTTTTTTCAAAGGTAATTACACACTATGAGAACAACAATTACTCAAACAAAAAAGAAGCAGAGGCTGCTGGTATATAATTCTACCCTTGTTATGTTAGTGGCTTTCATTTTCTAAATGAAACATAATTAGTTTAGATGCATGCAATAATCATATCACTTTCTGTAGAATGTGGAATCAGTCACCTGTTACTGAAGTCATGTGTAGTTTCAAACCTGTCAAACTGTCATACTAAACACCCACAGGAAAAACTGAAGTCCTAAAACAGATATAAATTACACAATCTATTAGGCATGTCTGATCTTTTATAACTTATAAATACAACTAGGGAATTTGTCATCTTTTTCCAAGCCCAACCTTAAACCAATGGATCCAAGGTGGACTGTATAAACACAGGCAATGAAAGCAAACATGTACAATACAATACACAAACACACACACGCACGCATACGCACATATACGCACACACACACACTTTGTAGCTTATAGGAAGGAAAAGGCTTGACAATATAATATTTTGCATAAACTAAAAGCAACATAAGACTGAAACACAACATCCCCCAAAAGACAGCTGAAACTAAATAAGTCATGCATCTCTGCTGATTGGCTTATAGTGGTGAAAAGATCTCAAAACTTACAGCGTGTGCTTATCAGCAACTTCAGCAAAACATCTGGCATACTACTGAACTAAAAAAATACTGACAGTGAAAACTGATGTAACATCTGTAAAAGTATCTGATATTGCTCTTGCATGTAACCTAGACTTTGCCCTGTGCCCCCCTGATTAATCACTTAGCAAGAGATAACACATATCTGATCTGATTTCGATGGACCGAATCCCTTTCCACTGCTGTGAAAACCTATGATAATATTGTTGTAAAAGCCCACTATTACTCATGCATTAGCAGTCATTGTTTTTTATTGTGTTGTTACGTATAGCTTGTTAGGAGGTTACTCACACACTCACTAAAACAAAATGACACCACATTCTTCTGACCACAGAGCTAAGCACTGTAATCAAGGCTGAGTGTGATGTGACTTGATGCTGTAACAAAGCAAAACACTGCGAGGACCCCAAACAAAATGCTTCACAATGTAAATCCCCACGTATCACTGCACATAGTTTTGATAAGTTTTGATCATTAAGATCTTAATCAAACTTCTTTGGTAACAAAACAGCCATTTGTTGACATTTTTTAAACTACCTAAAGTTAATCCTGATAATCTTTTTGTAGGCTTTATGTGGATAAACATGTTATATGTGGGAAGCCCACAGAGTCCCGATTCATCTTCTGTACTTAAAACGTCATCACAAATTTTGACATTGCTTATTTAGATAAAACTGTTGGTGGACAACAGAAAACCTGTCAGACAGTCGAATACGCTAAGACTAATCAATACTAAATGGATTATATAGGCTACAACATTATTCATGGTGCTTCAGTTTTTATAAACAGATGCAGGGTACTTCATTATCTTTTTCTCCGCTTTGTGCAAACACAGATTGTCTCAACAAACAAAGGTTGAGGTTAGAAAGCTCAGGACACCAACAGTTATTAATGGTGTACACAAATCTTTTGACCATATGCTGATTTATTTTATTTTTTTTAACCACAAACATACAGTACTGCCTGCTTTCTTCCTTTCTTACATACCAAGTGGTGTAAACCAGTGATCCCCAACCCTGGTCCTCAAACCCCACTATCCTGCAGGTATGAGATGTTTCCCTGCTGCAACACACCTGATTCAAATTAAATGGATCCCTGACAAGCTCTGCACAAGTCTGCTATTGACCCGTTCATTTGAATCAGGTGTGTTGCAGCAGGGAAACATCGAAAGTCTGTAGGACAGTGGGCCTTGAGGACCGGAGTAGGGGATCCGTGGTCTAAACTATCCCATATTCAGATTAAGGAGCCTCAGATGGCTCCTGTATGTCCCCCAAATCTGGTGCATGTTTATGCAAACTGACAGATTTTCAGGGTGAACTCATCAGTTTTCGTCTTTACACCAACATAAACGTTTAATGTGGATAATCGCTCCAAAAAAGAATAATTTACATAGCACAAGTAACTTCTAACACCGAAGATCACCACGGGGAAGCTCCACAGCCGCCCCAACGTGGACGTGAAACTTTGACGTTTTCCTTCGCTTTGCACCCACGTGAACTTATACCTCTAACTTAAATAAAAGCTACTAAACTGCAAGTTTGATGGCTTACAAATAAACGCACAATCAGTATCTTTTTCCCCGTCTGGGAACTTACAGCGATGTTTTCCGGACTGGATGCTCGGATGGACAAACGTGTGTGAGACGGTGCCTTAAACATCAGCCTGCCATCTCAACCTGTCTGCAGTCTGCAAGGAGGAATAACTTCGTGGGGGAAATTGTCGATGTCCGTGACCCTTGCGTGTTTCCGAGACGTCCGAGACAGTAAACCACACACCTACCGTGGGTTGTCGGTTTGCAAAAATCCAGCAAAGTGAAGCGACGCTGGCGCAGGTGATGTTGACTGTACATGTAACTCAATCTTCCAGAGGAGGAGGAGCTACCTGACTTCTTGAAGGGGTCCTTAGCTGTAAACTTGTCTCATAATTTACCGTGGTGACTTGGAACACATGTAGCCCTCAATCACTCATTTATTACCACAATGAGTTTTGAAATCAAAGGTGTTTCTCTGATCTTTCTTGCTTTTGTGGATGGAAATGAGTTGTGGGTGGTTCCATCCTGCTCCTTGTCCTGCAGGTTCATTTATTTAAGGGATTGTTTTCATTGGATTAATAAGTTTTCTTCTTTCTTTGTGCAAAAAAATTATAAGCAATTCATAAAGTAACATCAGTCTAAAATAAATGTCTCAGATAAGTTATTCTTAAATCTTTTGACCATACTGTAAAAATCTGATTTACCTCCAGATCCTTTGATGACAAACAGAAACAATGATTATAAACAATGATGATGATAAGCTCTGGATGAGATTGCCAACATTTATTTGAAAAAGGAAAAAAAGGGGGAATCATTTCTTCACTCTCAGCTTTCTCTTTGTCCAGCAAAGCAGTGACTGGTCAAAACCAGTTGGATTCTTCAGAATGACTGACTGAAAGAGGAGCAACAGCATGGAACACTGCCCAGGTTTCAGTGTCATTGCCTGGTAAGAATGACCACTCTTAGTTTGATTGTAGCTCCTGCAAAGAATGTCATTAACATAAAGCAGTTCTTCCTTTGGGCAGAACACATACAGAAAAACAATCACCAGGTTTGCAGAAAAACTCTAGAAGGCTCCTCCGGGGTGGGACAGAAGTGAAAGGGCATAACAGAAATGTTTATACACTGTGGCTGACCTACAGTCAGTGTTTGTACTTGGCTATTGCTCAAGCACAGTCCTTCTGAAATGTGATTTGTTTTCTACATGGTTACTTTGGGAACCTTGTCATTGGGTTTGATCATTAACTTCAGCTGACAGCACTGAGAAATCCCCTGTTTGAGAAGAGTGGAGTCGGAAATGGCCGACAGACAAACACTTAAAAAAACTGTTCTGAGTGCTGGGTCGGTACCAACATCAAATTCTGGAGGAATATTTAGATACATTGAGTAAACACTAAGAGATCCAGCATGACTAAATGAATTTATGTTATTTAATAATTCTTGGATATATTGTTTTGTGGTGTGAAAGTGCCAGTCACCAGTTTAAAGTTACTAAAACATCTTAACTCCAACAAAGATGACCACGGATTCATTTCAAAAGGTGCGTATAAAGAAAACCAAGTGCTGAAATCCATTTTGTTGCTGTTTTTTTTTTTAAATAATAAAACAAATCTGCCATCTACTGGACAAAACAAGAACAAAAACTGTAAAAAGAACTTCTCAAGAAAATGATTTAGATACAAATGATTGGATTTTATTTTTCTCACATGAAAAAGAAATTCAAAATGGAAAGAAGTATGTATTACTGTATCTTTTTTGGTAAAAAAAAAAGTTTCACATTGATTCAGTAAAGATGCAATGATTATGAGGATCTCTACATATAATCACACAAATTCTGTAATGACAACAAAAAAAATCAAATCAACATTATTAATATTATAAACAATAAAAGACACCAGATGACAAGGATACCTCCTTTTTTCTGCTTGTATAGTTGCAGCAAAGTGCAGACCAGATGTGAGTTTGGCCGCAGCATACAAAACAGTGAAGATGACACTTCTTTATGAATAAACACTGAAAGACACAAAGTAGATCACATAAAAATCTGTTATTGCATTACATTGTGATCAAAACGAATTGGCTAAACAAACAATCCAAAAATCAGACATGAATATAACAAGACTATCAGCTCATACATAATTCACTGTGATTTATTTTTTGATTCCACCTCTTCAGTAACATCAGGAGAAGAGACTGGATGGTTGTCTTTGTATTCATCTTGGAAAGAAAATTTGAGGACATGACGACATTCTGCAAGGTCTACAGTATCACTCGAATGAATGCAATCCGTATCAATAATTTAGGCAAGTCCTAAAGGGAACCAGACCTCATTTCATTCATGAACAATAGCATGAACAAAATGAATGCTCACTGCCGTCAGGCCATTCAAAACAAACATGCATGAAGCTAACTGCATCAACATATCTTGTCAATCAAGGTAAATGGAGCATCAACTGTGGGTCAGTCTACTCATGTAATAAAGAAGTGTTTAGTCTATGTTTGAGACTTGACACTTTAATGTTTCAGCCTGTCTAGCATTTATGTTTATATGTGAAACTGTAGGGAGTAAAATAAAAACAAAACAACTTTTATCTGTCAGAATTTTTTTAAGTTTAAATTGACAATCTCAAAAAACTGTGCTTTGGCCTCATGACATTTCATTAAGCAGTAGCTGCGGGTTTGGACCAAATGTCCAAGAAATCAAAACAGTGACTCTTGAGTGATGTTGCCAATTTATTTGCAGTTTGCAACACACAGCAAACCTCCATTTGAACACATTCATCAGATTAAATTAGCGTTGTTTCCCTTATATTTTAGATGGTTTTGAGGCACAGGCCTGTTGCTTCAGCTCCAGCTGTGACAGAAAGATAACTGCTGGATGATGGAACGTGTACCATCAACTGTATGTGCCTTACTGGAAGGGGACATTGGGACTTATATTGTGGTAAATACAAAGATTCATTCATTCATTCACTTTAATATAAGATATTGAAAAACATATGAAAGTGGAACCAACCTGACAAATCGTGCCAAGGTGCTGAAAGCCAGTACTCCATCTAAGCCATAAACAGCCAGTAAGACACTGCTGATGATTACATCTGCCCGCATTATGTAGGTCTGCCACACCAGGAAGTAAACCGTCAACAAAACAGTTGTTGCTGTCACGATGAGATGACCCAGAATATAACCTTCACTCTCCGTCAGGTTGCCCTTCACACCTGCAACCAAGAGCAGACAGTAACATGATTTATACTGCTGCCAACAACTTCATAAAAGAGTACATTTTTAGTACATTTTTAAGAGAAAAATATATTTTTAAGGTTCCCAATACGGGATCCAAATATTTACAATATGTAAAAAAGAAAAAACTATTTAAAAAAAAAAGAGTCAACAAAAGAACAATACGATAAAGTTTTGCTCATATTTGCATCCTTCTAGGTATTTTTTTTTTATTAACTGAGCATCTTGTCTGTGCCTCGAGTGTCTGCGTTACTGCTGATGCCTCAGATTGATATTTTCATGGTTAGTCTGCTATCCAAAGCCCAACATATGTATTCATTTTTCATTTTATACATTTAGTTATTTTTTCAATTTATGTTTTGGTTTTTCTCTGTTTCTTTTCGTTTTTGGTCGCGGTTGTTGTGTTGTTGTTTTTTGTTGTTGTTGTTTTTTACTCTCTTTGTTGCTGTTTGTTTGCTTGCTTTTTGTCATTTAGCCATCATCCTACTTTGTTGAGCCATTTGCAATCTGTCAGAAATTCCAAGAATTCCATTTGAGCAGTGAGTGTACTATGGGTGTATTCTGTAAATATGGCTAAATAATATGGTTATATACGCTGTAATAGTTGACTGTGAAAAACAATAAACACATATTATTTTTTAAAAAAAGAAGAAAATAACTATTTTTAAAAAAAAATTCTCACCACAGAAGAGATGGAGAAACTCCAGAGCAGCCAGGAGGAACAGTAGACCAACATCACAGGCCAGAGCATCAGCAGGATACGACAGCACCAAGCCTGACAACAGCAGACACATTTACAGCCTACAGTTACAACAAACTCTTCGGATAAAACTTCTGAAAGAATGAAACTCACTCACTCTTTTTGATGATTAGACCAAGAGTGAACAGGAAATAAAAGATGAAGTAAACACTGGTGAGTTTGAGCAGCAGCTGCAGAGTAACAGAGGACAGCTGGGTGCAGAGTTAAGCATCATCGTCATCACACAGACATGGGCGTTTCTCTGAATTTTAACTTTTATAACTTAAGTATGAAAAGTTCGTTTGATTGAAATGAAAAGGATACTACACCCGCGGCCCTTCCTGCAGACAAACAGAAACAACTAAATTCATCACACTGAACCAGAACATGAATTACATCATTCGCTTTAAAGGTTCTGTAGAATAAATAATTGACAATAGCTTTTTAAAAGAGTTGATTTGAGGTTATTGCTTATCTATAACCATAGCAACGCGTCCACCTACCTGGTCCGGGGATCGCCATTTTGATATTTTTCCCATAACCATTAAATGTGAACGTCTCCACCTGCTGGCTGGAAGATTAACTACAACCTAAATTGATATTGAGTCATTTTTAAAGTGTGCATTATTTGTTCTGGCTTTGGCACTGACTCTTTTCTGATCAGCTGGTTACTCAAACACACATATGAGCTAGATCTTCCCTCTGAAGGACCTATTATGAATCTGATTTTATTTATTTATTTTTTTAGGCATCCTAGTCTGCTTTGAAACTTAGGCAAACTTTTTTTTCCTGTTGCACACAAAAATACTAGCTTATTAAACAGGATGTACATCCAAATAAGCCTGTAGAAGGTATAATCAACGATTACAAAAAAAGGAGGGGTGGGGGGATTTTAGATGATACTGAGTGTGGATGATAGTCCCCCATGTTCAGGACATCCCTAGCCTTCACCTACAGAGTATAGGCCAGAAAAAGACAGAAATTCTTACTATTTTCTAAAAGAAAAAAAAAGGAAATAGTATAAATAAATCAATAATTAGATTTAAATAATGTTACAAGATTATATAACAAGAATGAAAAAGAAAATATCAACCTCTGCATTATGCACAGCTTCTTTGTCTCACTCAGTCTTGTTTGTCTTCATTTAAATTGTTTTAACACCTATTGCAGACCCCACCGTATCACAGCACATGGTCAATCATTTTAATTACAGTCAAAGACATGTCGATATGCATTTAAGTCCTGATTTGTTCGTTTTTTTGTTGTTTCTTTTTTTTTATAATCAAACACAACAAAAAAACTTCACTAGCTAATCAATGATAAACAGTATTCTCAAAAGAAAAAAAATTAAACAAAACATAAACTGCAGCATCTAGACACCATGTTGAGCTGCATCTACAGAGCCTGTATGGAAATTTCATGCACTGATAAACAGAAAAAGATCCAAGTCCAAAATAACTCCCAATTTACATTAACTCAGTTTTTGTTATGAAAACATCAGTAAATGGACTGCAAAGAAATGTTTCAGCTGAAGTATGATCAATGCATTTTATATTAACAAGAAGTAAATTAGTATTACTAGAAGCATATTACTAAAAACAGTCCATTTAAACCAGACTGAAGCCAAACTTCATTGGTTTTCTGACCCACAACCTCTGCTGTTCCCTGTTGCAGAAGGCTACAAAGGAGCTTGGATTAGCCACGCTATTGTCACCTGTCCAGCACCAAATTTTAGACAAAGTTTTCAACTAAGTATCCAGGGATTCAGAGAGGGATATAACCAAAAATCCAGATGTATTACGCTGAAGACCAAAGCCAAATGAAATGGAGAATGGAAATTTCTTGACAAGTTTGATAAGAAACTGTACTTCTACTTATTGGACTTGAACCGCTAACCTAACCACAACCTTGACCATACTGGGATATAGGAGGAAAGTGTTCAAATGATTTAATTAGCACAGTTTCCATCCACACAACATACAACATTAGCATGTGTCTCACTTATACCCATGTATACAGTTACCCAGCTATATGAGATAAGAAATACAGAATACCAAAAATGAACTGCTTTAACATAGCCAGCTGTTTCATTGTCCTCTGCAGCCTCTATCTGTTTCTCTTTCTTGCTTGTCCTCTGAAACAATCTGCATAGTGTGGCTGAAATAACGGAGGCGTTGTTTGGGTTGAATGGAGGAAAAGCAGAGGGGTGGAGGGGTGGAGAGCGAGATGCTCCAGCTGTGGGGGAACAAGACAACACAACAGCATCTCACATGTGGGTGAAGGGGGGGAGGGGGTGGGTGTCCAGGCTGCAGGGGCTGCACACAGTGGCATTGTTATAAGAGGGGGGGTTGGATGCAGCTGATAAGGTTGAGAGAAATGGATCATTCCCTCAAATCCTCCCGTTGGCAAGCCTTTACACAAAATTCATCTTTTGCTGTATGATGCTTTAGGTTGAAGAAATTCTAAGTCAATGATGCACACTTACACACTTATACACACTTTTCTGATGATCAAAGTTCAACAAATATTTTCATTAACTCGTAACTTCATTAAATCTAAACTTATAACTGTACTAATTAGGCGTTAGAAGTTCTCAGCTTTTCTTAATGTTTTACTGATTTAATTATGTCGAAGTGTTGTCATAAAGTTTTTTTACCCTAAAATCTTAGGTTGTAATACAGTTGCTTCAAAAAAAAAATTGAAGTTTTTCAAGAAAATGCCAGAAGAAAAACAGGGGAAAATCACATAAGGACAGAAAAAGACGTGTCGATGTTGATAAATGAAACATCAGGCTGCCGAGCACAGATGTGTAAAAATCTCCAACCGTCAGAGAGACAAGGTTTTTAGATAGAAAGAAACTCAAAACAGCAGCAAAGCATGCAGATATGAATTTTGCTTTCTTTGTATAACCTCATGTTTTACATTTTGGAAATCTTTATTGTTCATTGTTCCGAGTCTCATTATGATCCTGATGTAGCCATATTTGCTTCTTTTGTTTAGTTTCCTTTTCTATATTTTTCTTATTTTCACATCGATTTTTCTACTTTTTGTTGCTATTTGTCATATTTTAACCTCTTTGGTAAATTTATGAAGTTTTGGTTGTTTTGTGTCAAAAAGTCTTCATTTTGCACTTGTTGTTTTGATATTTGGAGAGGATTGTTCTCATCTCGACTGTTTTCATTCTAATGTCAATCTGTCTCTCCTGGTGGTCTTTTTTGCATCTCTAGTTTTTGGGGGTTTTTTTGCCTCCTCTAACCATATCATTTTGTCACGTCTTTGGTGACGTTCTACTTCTGTTGCTCCTCTTTAAACACCTTCTGCATCTCATTTTGTTTACTTTGTTCCTCTTTTTGGAAATAATATTTCTGTAAGACTACCTCCCACCCCCCTTGAGCCCCTAGGGCTCTGAGTCTGTGCTGTCCATGGTAAAACCAGAAACCTGTATCTGAGCCCTGATAACACATGAAACTGCTCTGTTTGAGGGCATCATAGTAGAATTAAATTTTCTTGAGGGAAAAAAAAGTTATTTCTTAAACAATATTAGAGTGTGGCCTGAAACTAAATTACACTTTTATTGCTTTGCAGATTAGGAGGGACACTATCTTAAAATCATTTATTCAGTCAAAAGTCCAGCACTGAAATATGTTTTGTAAGGGTTCGTGAAATAAAAACAAAAACCACAAATTCTCAAATGTCAAACATTTTATTTTTGCTTGAGAAGAAGAAATATAGACTGCTAACTTTCCATCACTTATATCGGTTTAAGTGATGTTCCAGATTATTATAGAAGGTTAGATAAATAAATATGCATATATGTGCAGGGTTACACAAACAGTGTCGTTGCAGAAAGTTGCACTTTTCTTCCGGGGGTATTTGCAGCAGCGTGGCGCACATCCCTCACCTGCCTCTGCTCCTCTCCTCCGACTCTGCTGCTCCACACATCCTGTCTGGGAGGGAGAGGCAACAGAGGAAGAGAATCAACTTGACGGACTCCCGAAATCTATACTTAAACCAAATTTAACGCACTTTTTTCTTTCGATTTAATTATTTCACCTGACAGAAAATACGTTTTGAGAAACCAAAGTTAGTTTAACGTTTGTGGAGGTTCAATTGAAGCTGAAGCTGAGTGGACTTTCTTTTTCTAAACCCTTGTTCTCACCTGGACTTTTTTTCTTTTTTTTCTTTTTCATTATTCTATTTTTTCTTAAAGAACCGAGTCTTTGGTTTTAAACTTGTAACTTAGAACTTATCGAAGTGTTAGTGGAGATAATTTGGCCGAGAGGGTCATCAATTCGGTAGCCTATACCAAGTTGTTGAACAAGAGAAACAACTTCATCGCCTGCGTTGGATTTATATGAAATATAACAAAACTAAGTCGATCTCAAACTGGATTTCGTGATGTACATGTGAAATTTCCCCCCCTTCCGAATTGATTTCGTTCGGACAAGGGGAGACTTTAATGGATTTTTTATGTGGGACCCGCTAGGATGGACGTGGTAGATGAAACAGAAGCGTTACAGAGATTTTTTGAAGGTAAGAATGTGATTTTCATTTTGGCCTTTTATTTGGGCTACATAGCCTATTAAACTCACTGTTATATGTTTTTAACTAAGAGAGGTCTTCTTTTTGTTATTTAATAGCCACTCTGAATTATGAATTAAGAAAAATAGAAAATGATGTGAACGCTTGTCTGTGCTTCTTAATGTTCTGTATTGTTCATTAAAAAGTCTGATTTAACAAAACTGTGAAGGATGAGGCAGGCCATTCACATATTTTTATTCATTTATTTATTTTACGTTTGTTTGCTTATTTGTTTGTCTTTTGTCATTGTTTTTGTGTGATTTTATTAGATTTTGGGAGGAAAATTCCCTGAACATTAATCTTTTGAAACCTTCTTCTTTGCTTTTCCCCTCAAAAACTAAAATTACAGGAATTCAAAGGTTAACGGGTGCAGGGAGCAAAAGTGCTGGTGATGGGTAACAGATCTGGTTAAAGTGGGAATCCTCAAGAATGAAAAAAAAAAAGTTGGTGGAGGAGGGTGGGTCTGAAAGGGTGTAGGAATTCAGTTCAAGATAAATGGTGTGTTTTGCAAGTGTTCTGTGGCACATTGTGTGAGCAATAGCTTACTTTTAAGCAGTGATGTTATGCTGATAATCATGCTTTTAGTTTCCTGCCTCTAAGTTATCATCTTTTTTTTATATCATTCCAACACTAAATTTTTAATCAGTTGTTACATTTTTACATTAAATTAGTTAATTTCCATTTGACTACTTGCCAGGTGCACATAAAGACAAAGAAAACACACTGCAAAAGAAGCTATCTCTGAGGAGACTTTACACTTCATAATAGTATACACTGAGCGCTCACTTAAATATACAAAGCCATCCATGACTGTCAGAGGTTCCTCGCCATTCTGACAGGAATTTAGTGTGTTTACATTCTTGCTTTGGGAGTAAGAGAGATGTTCTTACTTCGGCTTTATTTCAGCCACTCTCACTTGGAATAAAATGTCAACTTGTCCATGAAAGGTACACAGTAGGTGCTTATTAACCAGTTTCCTTTTTACTTTATCTGAATTAACCCTCTAGTTACGTAATTTGTCCAATCATGAACTCATTAGAGTTCACTTTACAGATTTTAGATTTTAGAACTCAACCTTCAGTCGTAAATGGTGACAAAAAGCATCAGTATGCTTTTTATAAATGAGATCATGACTAATCAGTGAAAGAAATTGCTGTTCGTCTTCGACTCACACGCAACATTAAGCATTGTGATGGATTTCAGCACAGGTAAAGTGAGTTTTAATGGGATTAGTGAAATATGTATATGTTCACATTAATTTACATTCCTGGCATAGTCCTGGTGGCTGTTAAAACACGATGAGGTGAGACTGGTGTTTCTCCTAGGGTCTTGGGCCTCTTACTTTGGCTCTCTTTGACTCCATTAGAGTGACAGTGAGCAGACAGGGTGAGGAGGTGAGATAGTGCAGACTCAGGGTGGAGCGAGACAAGCCTGCTGAGAGAAGTGAACCACCAACCCCCTCAAAACTTGACCTTCTCCTCTCTGACTCACTTAGCAAACAGTCACTCATATAAAGGCCAAGTGTGCACATTCACAGCATTGTAGCATCTGTTATTGTGTTGCATGCGATCATAAATCAGGCAAAGACTTAATTCAATGATTAGAAATGATGTTTGTGTTGCTTCTTACAGCCTTAAGAGATTCATTCAGATAAGTGGATCCAGCAGAGTCTATAGCTCTGTTAGTGATGCTGCATTTAAACTTATCAGAGAGCTGACTGCAACCATTTTCATTATCAGTTTGTTTTTCAGTTATGATTGATTGACTGTTTGGTCTATCAAATGTAAAGAAGAATCTAAAAGATATCTTGTTTACAGCTACATAAGAAAAAACAAACCACAGAACTGAGAGGAGATAAAACTTTCATTACAATTTTGCTACAAAAAGACAAAGAAGAATAACTGATAAAGTTGTTGAATATTAATCCATATCTGTCATGCTGTTGAGAGTGTCATCGTTTTGGGACACGTTTGGTCATATAACCAAAGAACTGGAAAAATAAAATTGACCTGATAATGGGGCTGAATATCAGCACAACAAAAAGCTGTTGCTTTCTGAGTTAATCAGCAAAATCATTTGGATTAATCCATGAGTTGCTATAAATTTTATTGCAATCCATTGGATGGTTGTTTAGAGTTTAAGTCTGAGCCGAAAGAGATGAACAGTAGTAAATATATACCACATGAATTTTGGCAACAGTTTGATTGTTATCACCTGAGTTGGCCACTATATTAAAATCCCTGCTACTGCACTCCCACAGTCGTAAATAGCGAATGGGAATTCCATCATGAAGAACCTGTGTAAAACATATTAAGTTTGGCTGGTTGCTCTGATTTATAGTTTTAGCAGAAAATTGCTCTCAGAGGAATGAATTGTTTATGAGCAACCGGGCTTGCTGAGCTAACAGGTGAGCATTGTTGTGCCTCACTCCTCACTACCAGCTGAGTGATCTTCAGCCAGTGAGTGTTGCTTGTGGTTAAACTAAACTTCAAGAGACTGATTCACCTTTGGTTTTGAGTGTACTGTACTCCAAACATTAATTAAAGAAAAAAAACTCCTAGGCAAAAAAGGATTTATAAAGAATCAGACGGGATGTTTTGAATATATATTTTCTGTGAGTAATTATCTGTGATAACTGCAGGTGTTTAATACCGCTGTTTGTCTAAAATGCGGTTGCTAAAACAAAGAAAGTGTCTTCTTCTTGCATTGTGTAGTGCTGGCCCTCAAACGTTGCCTCACATTCGCTCTGTTTTCTCTTTGCGTCCCTGTCCCAGCCTTGTTCCTCCTGTAATCTCCCTGAGCCAGGTCCACCGGTGCGACCAGTGCTTGTGTGCGACAAGGGCTGTGTGTGGCAGCCTGGTACAGCCCTTTCTCATGACTTGGGAATAATCCTTATTATAACACTCTCTTACACACTCGCTCACATACGCTCATATCGTTAACACATAGGAATGCACGCAAAGACACACATACCCACACTTCTTACCCTGATCTGCGACTTTCGGGTCTGCAGAACAAAGTCTTTGAGCCCGAGTTGGGAAACATGTGAAAAATAAGACAGGAATTGTTCCTCTCATCTTCTGTTTCAGGTGTTGTCATCACAAGAACTTCAACATGCTTTGGCTACGTGCAGGTACTTTGTGCCAGTCTGTCTGCTCTGCTTCTGGTTAGCTGTGATTTCGTAGTATCTACCTGCTGATGGGCTTTTCTGTTCATTTTCTGTATCAATGTGTGTGTCTTAGTGATGAGCTTCAATCTTTTAGTTTAATTCTGTCATGAAAACAATTGGAGAAGATCAGTAACTTTCAGGCTTTGTCAAAGCTATCTAACATTTATGTGGTGGTGATGTGACACATTCTCCTTCCTTTACCTTTTAAGCGTACTTTGTAGGTACAATCAGCATGTTTCTAGAGCAAGATTTGTTGAGATTTTTGCTTGTGGCCATTGTGCGATTGTATTAATTTAACATAGACCTAGCAGGTCATTCTTAGATATTTGTGCCTGCATGGGAATAATGTTAGATGATAAATCAAGCTTGTATAAAAATTTGATTAAAACGCTTGGGAATATATCACATAGATTCCTTTATTTAGAGTAGAAAACTGACCATATGTACAGTACAATGCACAACAATCAACTTTGATTATTGCTTGTAGATTTATTTTTTTTAAGTTAACTCTGCTTATGTTATTTTTGTTTTTTGTAAAATCTGTTTCCACTTTCTGTGTACAGTATGCATCTGCAGCTAAGGTTGAAGTTTATTTTTTATCAATATATATACTTTCTTCCCTCTCAGTTCACTTACCCTGAATCATTTGCTTGAAAAAAAAAAAAAAGTGGGGGGGGTAGAGTTTAGAGTTTAGAGTTTATAACAAGAAGAAACTGTGTTTATGTTCAGTCATTATATTCTTACAGACTTTCTATTGGAATGAAGATAGTTTGTGAAGTTCAAAGAACGTAATTTAAATTAGTTTGTTCTATTTATTTAGCCTAAATTCAAAACTTGCATCAAGAGTCTTTGCAACATGCTACCCCTGGACCCCTTATTTGGGAATTAAAAAAGAAGAGAGAAAAAGAAGAAGAGCAACTGTGGAGGATTTTCTCCTCCAGAACAAGAAACGATTGAATAATGTGTGAACTCAAAACCAAACTAGATTTACAGTAGAGGCAAATCTGTATATTGTATTATGAGGATTAACACCCAAACTCATTGGACCCGAGCCACGTGACCTTCTCACAGAGGGAGATAGACAAAAACATTATTATCGAAGGTAAAGCTGTGTGTTTTCCTGAATGATATTAGTCAAATCATGTTTGATGGCCACTCACACACTTGTTCCTCTATGTTACAACCAAGCTATTGAAATGGTGGCATTGCACACACAAACAAACAAGTGCGTGTTTGCATAGGCACGCGTATGCACACACACTCACACTCCCCTCACAGCCCCTAATCTTTCCAAAGGCGAGTCTGTATCGAAGTCGGACTGACAATCATTTTACTGTTCCTCGCTGAACACAGCTGGACAGAGAAAAACATAGAGGACAGGGAAATTTACACATTCAGTTCACAGCGAGTTAAGATGACTCAGTGATTGGAAGGATACAGTTGCTTGATTTATGTTTCTGTTCATCTTCACCCGAACACAAATAACATTAGCACAACCTGCCTTCTGTTTTCCGATTACACTAAACTGTGGTGTAAAAGTTAGACGTGTACTCAAGTTCCTGAAAAGTGAGCATAAAGATACTGTTTTTATATCATAGGTTAATAACTTAGAAGAGAAGCTGTGTGGCCTTTCAATGTAATCACAGTCATGATAAGATTTTAGGCCAAAGTCTCAGTTTCATGATCGTGGACTCACAACTGAATTAAACCCAGCTAGATTTGATATGTTATTAATACGGTTTCATCCCCACTTCTTCTGATTTGAAAGTATAAGTTATACTGGCTTGTCCTGCTTGGTAGAAAACAGCATACAGGCACAGTTTGAGGATAAATGTTGAACACTGAAGCAACAACAGATGAACGACTCAATGATTCCTTCACATGTTGGAAAAATGCTAAACAAAACTAGAACAGAGTATATGTTGGATTTGATGTCAGCTGGCTTGTTGTTGTTATTGTTTGTAAACAGGTTATTTGTTAACTGGTTCCTCCCGGTCTCTGGCAAAATATGTTGCCATTTTTTGTGCCAGGGAACCAGAAAACGGATGTGGATTTTTTTTTATGCAGGTACACAAATGTTTAGACCTCTGCTTTACAGGTAGTTAATTTCCAAACCTTTATCACGTACTTCATTTTATTAACATAATCAATTAACTTTGGTTTGTATGAAAAAACAGATATTTAAAAAAGAAATGAAAACAACTTAAGGGAAAATGTTAAAAGGAAAAACAGAGAAGTAACAGTTTTCTGCTTCAGCTGATGCTGGAGGAGCATAAATGTCATTATATTATATACTTGCTGGGTTGTCAGGTTAAGTAACATAGTTAGTTGTTTTAAATGATGGTTATTTCCTTTTGCATACTTCAGTCACAATATTCATAAAGCTTGCATTACAAATTTGTCATAAAGTTTTTTTACATGTTATTCCCATAGTTGGTCTTTTTACCAAGTCTAGATCTTGAACTTGTGCCAGTCTTGACTTAAACCGAATTTACGTCTTGCTTGCAGACAAAGATTTTCTTCTAAACCACAACTCTGTTTTGTATTTTCTGCTCATTCATTGGTTGGTTTGTTATTTTATCATTCTATTCAGGGATATCAAGATTTTATTCTGCCTTTTTTTTGCCCCAGCTCTCCTCAGACCCCCATCTATCTTGCCTCCCCTTTCCCCATATCTCTATTTTCTGTTATCAGGCCTGCCAGCTTAAATTTACTGCCTCTTTGGGTGGGGTGCACATCTGGATTTTATTTAAGAGAAACCATCCTGCTTTTTTACCCTTGTACTGGCATGCATCAGGAGATATTAACCAGCTGTTTCTATCCAGTGAGGCATGACAGTTTGGCCATAAAAATGGTGACACGAGGATTTATAATGTGAAACCATAAATATGATTTAATTAGTTTAAGACAAGTGGTTTGGTTTGTGGGTTTGATGATTGAAAGTTACAAGATTTTAATGTTTCTTCTGCTGTAGATTAACTGGCTGTGACAAAGTATATATACTGTTCACAATGTAATATATTCTATTAGTGTCCTTTCTGGTGAACAGTAGAAATCTATAGATAAGGTTATTTAGCACTAATACATTTGTGTTAGGTTTCTAATGGAACATAGAGGAGGATTTAAAAGAAGAGAAAGGGAAAAGGTGAATTTTTTTAAATGCTAACACAAAAATTCCTCACATTCCCAACTGAGTAGCTGCTTAATCTATCAGAGGAAGACTGAGTGTGTGCGAGAGAGCAAAAACAAGAAAGACTGGGGTTGCCTGCCCACCCACTATATGCCCGGTCCTTGCCCCCTCTGCTTCACCCCCCTTTGTCCAATTCCCCACCTCTCTGTCACACCAGTTACCATATGCAGTTTGGGACAAATAGCAAAACCCTAAAAAGAATATTCCCCTCATGTTAATTACGTTTTAGTGTTCTTTTTTTACTCTTTCTACATATACGCATAAACAGGTGCTGATTTTACATGTCTGTATTTTGAAGATTAAGTGGGGTCATGTGTTTGGGATTTGTGTGGCTTTGACTATCAAAGGCTAAAAATGACCCAGGGGTGAAGAAAGGGGAGGATTTTTAAATGATTAAATTACTTATTCATAAATGCTATATCATCACATGAGAGTGTTTGCAAATTCTGGCATAGATAAAGAAATGAAGCAACTGCTATATCTATGTTTGCTTGTTTTTAAAAAAAAAAGAATGGCAACATGGGCAACACAATCAAGTAATTAGAACTCTGTCTACTTTATTCTTAAACAGGGAAAATGGATCAGTGGTACAAACTAGTAACCATAAAGTTTGGTTTATGCAGTTAGAGGCACTGAAACATCAGCACACCATATCCTTTAATTTAATATCACTCCTGAAAGCTTCATCTTTAAATTCTCTTTAAGCCAATCACAGCTCCTCTCATTATATCATCTTCATTAGAATATCAACTAAAGATGTCACCTTACATTGATACATTAATATACTGTTATCAAATGCACTGAATACATTACTTTACTGTTATCAAAAACAGCAGTGGTAACATGTAAGAAGAGAAGTCTTCATGGGAATTGTTACAACACCAGCTTGTGTTGAAACCAGAGCCGCTGTGGCACTGTGTGGAACTGCTGAAAGATTCCTGTTGCTAATCCCCAGATGCTCTCCATCTCCCACCGTGTTCCCAACCCTCCCTTCCCCACAGGTCATGATATTACCAGTTCTCTGGAGCCAGCTAACATCGACACCAGTATCCTGGAAGAGTACATCAGCAAGGAGGACGATAGCACTGACATGTCAGTAGGGACTCTAAACGAACCCAGCAACGTCAAAACAACACAAACTGACCCAACCAGATCATGTTGTTACAAAGGAATTTGTTTTTCCTGATAAGGCTAATCCCTTTTTTCTTTTTCCTTTTTTTTCTTCCCAGCTGTTTCTCAGAGGTCCACAGCACCCCAGGACCAAATTACTCATCTCCGCAGGCAGGAGTGTCCTCCTCCGGAGGATTGGTGTGTGGTGTGAGCCCCCCTATTCCCCTACGCCAAGGAGCCCCCCTACCTGGGCCCCCTAGCTGTCAGAACGCCTACCCCCAAGGTCCATCTCTGGGCCTCCGACACAGCTACCCCTGCCTGGGACAGCAGCAGCAACAACATCAGCAACAGTCTCACGTCAAGCCTGAGCATAGGGGCCATTACGCGCCAGGGTGAGAACATGAAAAGTCTACTATGCAGATAGACAGATGTCTAGGAAGAAGACAATATAAAATGGTTTGTTCCTTAAGACTGGAATGAGCAAGATGCTCAGTTATAACATATTTCCTACAGGGTCTATTATGCAATCAAAACATGATCAAGCTTCATTTATATAAATAGCGGCCCTATCAAGAGGGGGATGGGCACTGATAATAAGCCAAGAGAAATAGTCAAATTACATCCAGAATCTTGTGAAATGATCATCTGGACTCCCAAAGGAGAATCTCTCCCTTAAATATGATGTCATCCTAAAAAAACGGAGAGTTTGAAGAATGGGACATTTCAAAGATATTTACTTTTTAAAAATGTTTTAATCACTCTTTTTAGGACACTACCCGAGTCCCCCCCAGACTCCAGCTCAGAACCATACTCTCCTCAGCAGGTGAATGGTAAGTAATCCATTCTTATAAAAAGAAAGGGGAAAAAAGGCAGAATGTGAGTGTAAGTACCAAACAAAGTGGTGCTTTAATCTATGAAAAGTACTCAGACACTGAGTCAATGAAAGCCAGTGCAGTAGGATGTGAGTCACAACAACTTCTCAGCTTATGTCCGAATCTGTTACTCATCTCTTCACGATGCGCAACTAAAACATAAAGACAACAAAGACACTAGTCTGTCATTAACTGTCAAATCTTATCATATAAAAATGTATGTCCTTAAAAAATGAAATGAACGTTTAGCTTGTTTCAATAGATGAGTTGAATAAAACTGACTCAAACGCACATGCACTTGTGTTGGTCTTGCTCAGTAGCACAAAGGTGTAGAATAATCTTATCTGATGGACATTTATGCTCTTTGATGAAAATGAATAATACTTTGGGGCAATGTTGAAGGAAAGTAGAGAAAACTGCAGTATGAAACACAAAACAGAGAGATTAATCCTGAAGGGGAAAGCTGCAAAAAGCAACAGTGTGAAACTTTGTCATCATTTGGCTAAATCCCTGTTTCAGATCCTCACATGATCAGGACCATGACACCAGAGAACATGTGTCACATGACTCCTACGCCACCCCTCCCGCCACATGGCCACTATTCCAGCATGCATCGGGACATGTACCTGAAGCCTGAACCCATGATATCACAGTATCCTATTGGAGCAGCCGCAAGTGGAAGTGGGGACATGCAACAAACACAGATGCTCCATCAGCTACTGCAGCATCCTCAGGGGCAAGAGTGAGTCATGAAGATATGCCGGAGGGAGGGCTGTGTTGTCCACGTTGTATTATAAAATCAAGTACAGTAGTAATCAGCGATATTGCCTTTTATCTCTCACAGTGGCATCCCTGTTCATCAGGCGAAGAAGAGGAAGCACTCTGACTCTCCCAACAGCACACTGAATTCCCAAATCCTCACAGGTATCATCAAACAAGAACCAGGTAGGCAGGCATCTTTCTTCTCTTCCTCATCTCCTCTACCTCACGCTCACCTGTTCTTACTAACCCTTAACAGAGAAAAAGACTTTTATAGAGCAGAACAATTGTTACATTCAGTGGTCACACTTTAATAGCGGCTATTTAAAACTGTTTGTCACAGGTTTAATGCAGGATGCAGACAACGCCTACCTGGACCCAAACTATCAGTGCATTAAGTGGCAACCGCACCAGCAGAACAAGTGGACACCACTATATGATGCCAACTGCAAAGAGCTGTGGGTGGAATTTATTTTGGCTTATCTGTACGTGTTTTGGAACAAAACGAGCTGAAGTGCTCCACAGAGAGACTAATATGAAAGGAGTTTTAATTGGTTAAATGTATAATTCAACAAAGCATACAGTGGGAGTGGATAAGGAATAGATGGGTTGCAGAGGTCTACAAATTCCTCAGCGGTGAGCTGTGCGGGGGAGTCTAAACGAGTGCAGGGTTTTGACTTAGAAAGACGACGTGAGGAGGGGGTAAAGGGAAAAAAAATTAGTGCGCACCTATTTGTGCTTTTGCAGTGCCAAAATAGATAGGGAGGAAGGTTAAAGTGAACTCACAGGACCTTTCAGATATGTTATCAAAACCACCTGGTTGGCAATCACAGCTCTAAGAACACCACACCTAAGTAAGAAAGAGAGGGTTTTCATTATTGTTGCCTTTCACAAGATCTTAGCTCCAAGGGGCCCTCGTGGGCCTTTATGGAGGTTTTAGGAGTCCCAAACAACAACTTTGCTTGACTCCTGTGTTGTTGAGTTAAAGTTAAGAATGAAGACAAGCAAAAGAATCAAAGGTCTTACCATGTTTGTGCTAATGCCCAGTGAAACTGCATAGATTATATATGTCATTCCTCTGGGATTTCTTGCTTTCTTTAAGGACTTAAAAGACTCTATCAGGTTAAAATGTCCTAAATATTTTGCTGACAGGAAATCTAAGGTAATTTAACGTCATAACCTCTTTCCCTGTCCTTAGTCCGATGCCAACCTACCGAGTTGATGCTGACAAAGGCTTCAACTTCTCCTTGGCTGATGACGCATTTGTTTGCCAGAAGAAGAACCATTTCCAGGTCACCGTGTACGTCGGAATGCTTGGAGATCCCAAATACATCAAGACAAATGAAGGCCTGCAGCCCATCGATTGCTTCTACCTCAAACTCAATGGAGTAAAGGTGAGGGAATGATGGTGGGCATACACTGTAAGCTTAATGCATAACTTGAAAAGCTGCATTCATTGATTTTACCATTGAACAAATACAGTAATCACAGTCAGTTCTGAAAGAACCCCAAACATGAATAGTTAAAGATTTAATATACAATATTCAAAGATTTGTTTTCACTTTTGTTTTGTTCTGAGAATCTGTTGCTCTGGTATGACACCCACTGGTCATCTAAGATCATACATTGAACTTTTAAACAAGGAAAAGTGAGTTTTGTCATTCTCAGGGAAATTAAGTGTCCACATTATGAGCAACTAATAGTGTTATCAAAATATCTAAGAAGCAGATTACAAAATAATTCACCTGTATGTATATGTATGTATATA
>JBBBVU010000010.1:21103181-21122859 GCA_037177055.1 Atherinosoma microstoma
AAAATGTTCCATCATGTTGGTTCTAATTTCTTAGAAATAATTCTTTCTTTGTCAAGTTCTTCATCTGTGTACAGCTTCCCACATGTTTTAAGATGTGTATTTTGAAATATACAAAGTATTTTGTATTTCAAGTATTTTGAAATACTTTGAAATAGAAGCTTTAGAAAGACATAAAACTCTCCAGTAGTATTTTTATCAGGTGATTAATTGGTCATCATTCAGACCTTTGCTCCTGGCTAAAGGAGAAGCACTTGGATGCATGTGTTGGAGCTCTGTGTTACTCTGCAACACTGCTGGTGTTATTCTGTACCAAAGTTTGAGAAAAGTTCATTTAAGAAACTGGCAGTATTTTTGGGGTTGATTTTCATTTAATCTTTAACCTGAAATTGTCCAATTAGCTTGTTTCTAATGGTAGCAGTCCATACTATCATAACCCTCCTCCATCCGTCTGACACCTGAATCAGTATGTGCTCTGAGTCAATTAGTGAGCCATCACAGGCCTCTCTATGTGCTGCATCAGTGAGTCAATTTCCTTTTTGGGCACATATTATTTGAGCTGAAAAAGCTGCCTAACAATTATACACCCATTAAACACCTTCAATATGAGGTATTAATTATTTGAGGCTAAACTGTATCATTACACAGACACAAATCACCTGAAAATGTTTAATTCAACTCAACTTTATTTGTAAAGCACTTTAATTCAACAACAGCTGAAACAAAGTGCTGATCATTGCAACATCATTTAAACTTGCATGGTTAGCAAAAGAGTTAGAAAAAGTGCATGATATGGTCAGATAACACAGATACCTAACTGTGCATATATTGTAGTGACAGATGTTGTAGTGTTATGGCTGGGTGTAGTTATCATTAGCTCTGTTGTGTATCTGTTTATTTGCTCTTCATTTGCAGGTGGAAGCTATGAATCAGTCCATCAGTGTGGAGCAGTCACAGTCTGATCGCAGCAAGAGACCCTTCAAGCCAGTGCTGTGAGTCTCAGCTCCTTAAATGAAATACAAACCGTATAAAGCTTTAGCAAAAGACTTTTTTACATCATATCATCATATTTTTTTTATCCTTCCTAGTGTCACGTTGCCCCCAGAGCAGGTAACAAAGGTTACAGTGGGACGGCTCCACTTTAGTGAGACCACAGCAAATAACATGAGGAAGAAGGGCAAACCAAATCCCGATCAGAGGTCAGGAATATGCTGTAACATATACATTTACTACACTGCTGGGTCACTTTAATGAGATCCAGTACTCACATCCACTCTTTGCAGGTATTTCATGCTAGTGGTGGCGATGCACGCACAGTCCCACAGTCAGAGCTACACTGTGGCTGCTCATGTATCTGAGAGGATCATCGTCAGGGTAACGTCTGGCCATGTCTGTCTCCTTCCTACAACAATCATATCCTGTGTGAATGGGACACCTCTCTCTATGTCTAATGCACACTCCTTCCTAATATGTTCTTCCTAGCTCCCTAACCCTGTGTGACTGGGAACATCATTACACTTAAAAGTATATTGTTCAGGAAATTTCAAATGATAAAACAAATAATGTTGTTGCTATCCCATGAAAACTACATATCTTCTAAGTATCAGCATGTCAATACTTGAGAAAGAAAAATGCTGATTTAAGCTCTAATGAAATGTTCTTTTCAGATAATTTTGATGATTTTAGAGTGATTTATTTATGTTGAAAATTAGGGAACTGATCTTAACAGAAAGGAACATTTGATCCTTAAATTCATCTTTGAGATAATCAGGTTTTTGTTGGCTTTTGTTGGTTTGACTATGTGTTAATAAAAGATGTGTAAAGCATGGGATAACAACATTTATTTAACTGCAAAATCTTGTGAAACATTCCAAGAGAAATATAGCTTCACAATATATGTTTTTAAAGTTTTTAGTGACATCTTGCTTCACAATTCTGTTTACTTTAGTTAAAAACTGACTAAGCCAGATTCCATTTCTGCAGAAAGTGAGATGGGAATATTGATATTGCAGAAGTGTGTAGATTAAAACCAGCCAGCTTTATGCAGCTTAGCAGCAAGATAGCCTATATTAAAATGTATAACGGATATAAACACTTTAAAGGGTTACAATGGGAAAAAGTCATTTATATGATGTGTTGTGTGACCATTTAAGAAATGAACTGTATAGTTGTCCTGTGCAGCATTGCTAATTATATTCCTTTGAATGGAAAAGGATAGCAATCTTCAGTCCAATTGCCAAGGAAGAAAATAAGCATAATGTTCTAAATGTGACACTGTTATTTAAACTTCTAATATCTAAATCAGATTCTCTCTGTACTTTTCTATTTGTCTCTTTGGGACAGGCATCTAACCCAGGCCAATTTGAAAGCGATAATGAGGTGCTATGGCAACGTGGCCAGCTTCCAGACTCTGTGTACCACCACGGCAGAGTCGGTATCAATACTGACCGCCCAGATGAGGCCCTTGTTGTCCATGGCAACCTGAAGGTCATGGGCTCCCTGGTCCATCCGTCTGATATCAGGGCCAAAGAAAATGTCCAGGAGGTCAGGATGTGTGTGTGTGTGCATGTGTGTGTATGCATGGTTTTCCAAACTGTCAGCATATCATTGTGTGTTTATCGTTTGTTGTTCAACACCCACACTCAGCCTGACCATAGATTTTCATTTTTGCTAACCCTGTTTTCATGAAAAGTTGCTGTATTAAATTTCAAGACTGTTACTGTTAGAAAATCATGTAAACCTTTTTTTTTTATCTAAAAAACTACCCAAAAAAAGCCATTTCATGTCTCAAAAATCAGTCATAAGTGTTGATCTAGTTAGACTGTAATGTTCAACTCGGTTTAATACAATCATACAAGTTTAATAACACAGCCTCAGCTTTTTTGGAACATATTTGTGGGATCAAGTTCAAAGTAAAAACCCCAGTTTAGATATTTAATGTTTTTTTTTTAATTTTTATTATTTAATGTTCAACATAGGGTTAAAACTATTTGCATTAATTATTTACATATTTTTGGATAAGTGATTGAGCTTGATGCAACATTTTCATCTGCATCATGAGCTGTGTTTTCATGCCATCTGCACAATGTCATTGTCATTCTGTCATTAGGTTGACACCACAGACAATTTAAAACGGATTTCTCAGATGAGGCTGGTCCATTACCAATACAAGCCTGAGTTTGCTGCCACTGTGGGCATAGAGAACACTGCAGAGACTGGTAACAGCTTCATCAATAACCTCTTTTCAAAATTAGATCTAAACATCTTTGCACTCTGTTATCTTATTATTGTGTTAATATCCTCTCATTTTGTCTGTCATTTCCTACGTGTGTGTTGTTAAGCAAACTGTGTGACTCTCTCTCACTTCTACACTTGTTATGTCTTCTTGTAGGAGTGATCGCACAAGAGGTTCAGCAAATTTTGCCTGAAGCAGTGAAGGAGGGAGGAGATGTGGTATTTGCCAATGGTGAAACTATTCCCAACCTGCTGGTTGTCAATAAGGTAATGAACAATTCCACATATGTGCAGCAGAGTGGTCACAGATCACTGCCTGCTCTTATCAGCTCTGATCACTTCTTATAACTTCAAAGGAGCGTATCTTTATGGAGAATGTTGGAGCTGTGAAGGAGCTCTGTAAACTGACAGATAACCTGGAGACTCGTATAGATGAACTGGAACGATGGAGCCGCAAACTGGCCAAGCTGCGGCGCCTTGACAGCATGAAGAGCTCCGTGAGCGGAGGTACAGTGAGGTGAGAGAAATAAGAAATTCCCTCTGATTTTGGCTCCAGATCAGATGTATCAAGCTTGAAGAGAGCACCTCATATGAAGAAAAGAAAATTCAGAAATTTGTTTTGTTTTTTCTTGTCTGTGTAGCCAAGCAGGAAGTTATTTTAGCAGAACAGGAAGCGGCCCACTCAAGAAGAAGACAGTCAAATCTGAGGGCAAGGTATGTGGTGATGCTATTTTTTCGTACTTTATTTATTTATTTATTTATTTATTTATTTATTTATTTATTTATCTCTTTACTGTAATAAACTGGCCAATTTAAGGATGTACTGATGTCATTAAATGTAAATTTCCTGTTACAGAACTCAGCTCCAGATCAGGGCTGCATCAGTCAGAGGTTCATGCAGGGGAGCATCCTGGCTCTGGTCATTGTCATGGCCTTCAGGTAAGTACGTGTGTTTTAGGAAAGAGTGGTGGGACGGCAATAAACCTGCTACAACTGTGCACAGTTATGACATGATGATAATGTTTTTGGATCTTTATGTGTCCACAGTGTGATTTCCATGTCAGTCCTTTATGTGCTCACGCTTCACCACAGAGGAGACATCACAGAGAAAGATGGGTATGGTGCAGACCCTGAAGCTTTAGCAAAATAATTGATTTCCACCTCTCCAATGTCTCTCTATAAAATCTGCCCTGCTTCTTGTAGCTTTGTTCCCTCCTGTGTTCTCTACATCTCTTGGATGCCCATCTTCACTGCCACTGTAACTGTCTGTCCACCTGTCTGCACATGGTACACTATCAACTCCAATCTCTCTTGCAAATTATTCCGTTTCAATCTACACTTTCAGTCTTTTCTCTGTTCTTTCTGAATGGAGATCACTAGTAACATTTGACAGCACAATGACGCTGGTTCAAATGTATCAAAGTGTGCTCTTAATCTCCTGCGATGTTACATGTGATTGGTGTAGGTCAAAAGCTGCACTGGGATACTCCCACAGAACTCCATACACTCCACTGTCCACCGCCCCTACCACAACTGCACCAGGTGAGTCAAGGTTTTAAATAGCTTGTAGGGTCTAACCTCTCTATTGGTTAGTCTGTTAACAGTAGGACAGACCACTGGAGGTAAAATGAATGTGAATATATTTAACTTAATGTGACTTTTTTTTTCTGTTTCTACTGAAACTCTTACAGCTTGCTGTTCAACCACAGCTACAAACAACCATTCATCTACCATTCTGACACCAAGTAACAACCAATCCACACCAGGTAAGAATAAACTATTTCTTTTAAACCATATCTAGCGCATTTGCCCTCTTTGAAGATAATTTTTTCTGTCCGCTCCAGGTTTAAGCAGCCTGGTTCCAACACCAGGCATTATCAATAAGAAAGCTAAATCCAGGCCAATGGACAAGGATGGCCACAACAGAAACCGTCTAAGTCACACTTCAGCACCCATGTACTTTGCCAAGTCAAAGAGGCCCGTCTCCACAGATCTGGACGGAGCAGGAGCCACCAACCGCCTGCCTGGGGGGCAACAGCCTGTGCCACGAAGACAACGTAGCCTACATGCAAAAGGTAAATCCACAAAGCTCAAGAGTGGCACTTTCACCACACACGTAATATGCAGTGTGCAAATGAAATTAAGCAATGTATTTGATGATAGCAAAGAAAGATTGTCCACATGATGTAAAAAGGAATGCCACTGGTTTGTTGCTAATGCAGTTTTTTTTTCTTCATTTTGCAGACAGAAGAGAACCTCCCTCTTTCACTAGTGTCCATATTGTGGAGACAAACCAAGAAATCACAGCAAAAAGTTGCGCAACAGCCGAGAGCTGCAGGTATAAAATTAGAACTACTCTAATTCTAATTATTAGAAATAAAAACTACTTTAGTGGCTCCTAGTGTCTTCCTATAGAGTGTCTGAATCCTACTGATAATAAAGGGAAAACAATGATCAGATTTAATTGCTGCAGAGCTTTTCTTCTTTGCTTTTTATAAATTACTTGTGTTAATAGTAGTGTCTGTTATGATTACAGTGTGTATGCTGATGCATCTTTTCTGTGTGCTTTACAGCTATACAGTATCTCTCCATGGACAAAGAAATTCCTCCATCTCACAAATTACTTTGCACATGATGTGAGTATAAATGTGACTATATTGTAAGCACAAATAATTTCCCTACTTACAGTAAATCAGATCATACTTGCATTGTGTTATATTTAAGTATATTTTACAAATCCCACAACTAAAGTTTAAGGAATCATTAAAAAACTTTAAAGTAACATGCTCATAAGATAAAAAAAAAAAATCTATCATAGGTCCACAAAGAGCGTGTGGGTACAACAATGTGGAGCTACCAAAGGACGCCCATGCCTCAACCATACAGAGACAGAGCTCTATAGAGGACAGAGTACATCCACAAAGGTACAGATGAACAGCATAGCTAAACAGTTTTTAATAAATTGATCTATAAATTAATGATTTACCTACTTAAATGTAATAATTTGGACTTTCTCTTTAAGGGGACTCATCACTTGTGGTCACTGCCTATGTTGTCTTTCCAAGAGCTAACCTATCACTTCCGTGTCTCTCTGTCTGTAAGTAAACTTGCCCTCCTTCAGATATTGTAGATACCACCTGATAACTCAGTCTTCTTTGATCCAGAGTCTGCAGTTTAAAGACAGGTTGAATTATAGTGTTGATTGTTAATGTTTGTTTTTTTTTTTTTAAATCTTGTTATTTACTTTTTTTGACAGGGTGAAGTGAATTGTGGAACAGAAGGAAAGATTTCACCGTACTCTGATTACCATTTTGTCATTCGAAGCAGCTGTGTGTGAGGAGGAAGACAATGTGTTCAAGTGTCTGTACACTTCATAATATATGTCTTCTTTGTGGTTCCAGTTGTATGTTGTTGTGATGGATGGGTTTTTGACTCTTTATTGTACATTATTTTAAAGATATTCATAAATGGCAAACTATATACTGTGCCACGGTCCCCACTGTAACCCCTTCCAGGTGTATATGCATTAATGCATCTCTTTTTTTCCTGTGATCACTGGAGTATGGCACACTGAAAATGTTTTAGATGACTACAATTGACTCTGTTAACTGCCATTTTTAATGCGAGGCTCATAGATCTATCATTGATTACTGTGTCTTTCATTCTTAATATAAGTCATAATTACTGTTTGACAAGCCAGGATATTGTAAAGGACGCTGTTCGCGTTTTTATTTTGATTTATAATAGCATGGATCTGTGTGTACACTGAAACTAGTTTCTACAGCAAAAATTTTCATTTGTTTCATACACTGAAGAAGAGATTGGTGGCTTCTGCTGAACGCCTCATATAATGAAAATACCTCAGTAGTGCACCCTGGCAAATCCTGGGTCTCTACAGTGGAGCTTTGTGTTGAAGCTGTTGCAGGAAACTATAGTCTGTTGTATTCTCATGCAGTACCTGATTAAACACTGTACAAGTTATGACACTGAATGAAACATATGAAATAGCTCATAATGTGAAGGCATACTGTAAATGTGAGGACCCCTGAGTCAAACTCATTTTTGTAGAATCACTGGAAGACATATGTGTGACTGGATGAACAAACAAATCATAAGAAATGGACACTGACAGGATACACTGGATACACCGATAGCTCTTAGCATCAGATAGTTGAAATGCAAGTTCTACACTGACAATATTTCCAAAAACATTGGAATAGCTTACATTGTGTTTTGCTAACTGGACAATGCTGGTAAAGCAAAAAAGAAAAGAAAAGATATATATCATTTCAATTGCATGCCCAATCATTTCTCTAAAATGATCCATTGCAACTTAGAGGCAAGATCTATTCAAGTGCATGGATCATAAAGATGAGAGGAACCTGATTTATTCCCAGGGCAGAGATACACTGGATACGCTTTCATATATTTCTGTGGATGTTTTTTCCCCCTTAGCATATAAAACTAAGACTATGCAATGATAACACTTTTGATATAATTCACTTATAATCTTCTCTTTTTGCATACCTTTGTTCGGTTCTCCTTAATATCCGACACCATGCTTTGGTTGAAATTTTCTATAAAATCTGTATTATTCGTGTGTCTGTGATCAGAAAGAAAAATACAACAGCATAACTCAAATGTAACATAAACAATAAATAGGAAGAAACAGCCATCAGACAGCCACAAGACAAAGATTATGATATGAAGACCCACTACAATGCTTTTGCTGTACCTTTGTAGGTGCTGTGTACTGTAAAAGCTTATTTATAATGCACCAGCTAGCATAATGAAACCACTGTAGCACTTTTTACACTGTATATATATGAACTGCTTTTACTGTACCCAGCGCATCAGTCTGGTGTCAGATACTCTGGTAGAACTGTATTACATGTAACTGTATTGCTTCATTGTATTACTACCAATGCTCCTTTTTATCCGTGTTTTATTGTATTGCTATTTTGTTCTTTTTTTTATCAATAATATATTAATTTCTAGCTTTTTAAGCTGGGAAATTATTGATAAGCACGAGAGCACACATAGACACATATTTGTAATTTAGCATTATTTGTTAAGAAAAAAGCATTTGGATAAAATTAATTGACTACATTAATATTACTATTTTATAGCACATTTATCGTTACATTTTGAGTTGTGTTTTTTTTTCCAGAAAAATATGCTGTAATACTTTGATTGCATGCAGTAAATAAATTGGCGATTGCATTGTCTGGCTTTTTTTTTTTGCCTGTTTGATTTCATTACACAGTCATTCGGTAAGACCACTAGATGGCAGTAAAATGCTTTTAAAATTTTAAATATAAACCCTGAGTTTAGTTCTTCGGGTGGCATGTCACTGAACACTGCGCTAAAAAAAAACTAAAAAACAATCCGTAATAAGAAAATGATCTTGACATGGTAGCAAAAAAGACATCAACTTTCAAAACGTTGTACATCATACTATTTTAAAGGATCTGCGATCCAAAAGAGCAAGGTTTAGTACGTACGCCCGGTGACAGATATGCCTGAAAGTCTACACTGAGGGGGAAGTCTTCCTTACGTCAACTGTGCGTCAGGAAAAACCAGGAAGGAATAGTCAGTACGTGGCCTTTTCCTCTGAGACGGTAGCTGCAGAAGCTTCAATTCATTACAGAATGGTAATAGATTACTTGCCTTTCTTTTATTTATACATTAAGTTTTAATATATATTGGTAGGTTTAACAGTTAATTATTTTATTTTATCAGTGAAGCAATACTGCTTCTTTATAAAACTGTGGTAGCAGGCAAAATAACGTTAGCTTCTCATGTCAGTCTCAATGTAGTTAGCAACCGTATAAATTAAACGAGTAACTCATACAAGTCATCTGTAACACTGACACTGTAACACAGAAAAAAGGCTGTAGACTCCGTGCTTGATAACTCAAGGATAAAGTAAGCTTTCTAACCGCTTTGTATCTGGGCTCTTTGTTTGCTGTGGCTGCAGGAACTCGAGGCCATGACCAGATACACCAGCCCGGTGAACCCGGCTGTGTTCCCCCACCTCACTGTGGTCCTGATGGCCATTGGCACATTCTTCACCGCCTGGTTCTTCGTGTATCCTTTCTCTGCTACGTCTACATCGCGCAGCACTGTTATAATCAATAGGTCGTGGCAAAATGAACCAGCACTTAAACTGCACAAGATTAAGGATCAAATGCCTTTGCTTATTTAGTGCCCATCTCTTGCAAGAGGATCTGTGATTACATAGCCACTGTGCTGTATTAGTTCAGACTATCATTTCTGTTGATGATGACAGTAAAGTCACCATGTCCATCTAAAATATAAAAAGAAAACCCATGTGAATTATGTAAATCTTCAAAGTTTCTCTGTTATGTTGTAAACATCAAAGCATGCTAGCCAATTGCCTGCCTTCTTGCTTCAAAGTAAACCCGTGAAACTTCTCAGACAAGATTAGAAAACCAAGTACAGGGATTGTTGGTGTCATCTTAACTGCTAAATCCTGGATATTTGCGGCCAGATTTTCTGTAAATCCACAGAAATTTAATCTCGAATGAAGCACACAGATGTCTTATGTCAGCTGTTTCAGGAGTGCAGGATATGTTTAATGCCTCAGGAATTAAACTCCTACCCAGTTTAATACGGTTTCTTATTTCAGAACTTTAACAGCACTTAAAAATAAACAAATCTAAAGAAATAAGAGACACGAGGATGCATACGATGTATGAAGTAATGCATGGTAACACATTTAAACTAAGTAAATATAGAGTATTTAAGTATATGTGCTCGTATATATATTTGACCTAAAGGCAAAGTTTTGGAAAAGTCATACTTGACTTTGAATAAACGTGTTGAAAAAACAGCACATCCTCTTTAAATTATAATTATTTGAAATGTCAGGACATAAAACTCTTCCGTAATAGGTCTGAAAACAACCTCAGATGAGCCATAACACATTACATGTCATTTAATTATTTAACAAAAACCAATTCAAAATGCAGATGTGTGGGAAAACTCAGTAAACTTTTACTGCTTACATAGGAATTGAGAAGGTAAGTTGCAGCAAAGTGCTAATCAGATTTTCTTGATTCATTTATCTTCAGCCTGTGTGAGTGTCTCTATGAAAGGAGACATTTTGGAAGTTTCCTTGTCTTGAGCATTCAGGTGCATTCCACAGACTGTTTATGCATTTTGGTTTGTTTTTGATCAATAATGGTAAATGCACCATTCGAATGTCCCCTCCTTCCCAGATCATGTTTTGAGAGAGCATTCTCAATTCCTAATAACAATGTAGACAACCAGTGAAACACTGCCATTGCTTAAGAAAAAATATCACAAATAAACCTCCGGGCAACTTTACCAAAGGTTGCTCATAGCCAGATCAGTTTGTAAGTGTAGTGCTGCTTCATTCTGACAGCTGTGGCCTCACTACTGTTGTGTTTGAATGTGGTTCATTCATTTCAGTAAGATACAAAAAGCTGATGAACAGTCTTGGATGAGATGTGAAACTTTTTCAAGAATAAGAAAAAAATGTCCCAATTACCTTCCCATTAATCATTTTAGTATAGAAACTGTAGTGGAAGCACTTAAAGTACCGTTTAGTTCAATTAAAAAAAATTCTCAAACAAAAGTATGCAGTGAATTTGTTTGAAAATAGTCTGCTTCTCAACCTGTGCACAAGCTCAAGAGAGATGAGGCAATGCTTCATTTCAAGTACCAACAGCTAACAGAACATTTTTATTACTTTGCTTACCACGTTTTGCAGAAATTAGGAAGAAAAGATAACTGAAACTGGGGATTTATAATAGTCTTTTCTTATTCTTGAGCCATGCATTGCTCCATCCATCCATTAGATATACCCTCCTATGACCTAATATAGACTTATCTTGACATTTAGAGCAACTTGGAGCACAAGAGAAAAAAATGAGAACATGCAAAAAATCTTTTAGAACAGTTCCATTCAATAGTCTGGTCCATGTGAGGCATATGCACCACCATTCTGACATTAGTTTTATATTAAAGTCATTGAAAACAATGAAAGGAAGCCAGTTAGGTTAAGTCTGACACTAACACAGTGGACAGTTTAATACATCCACATGTAGGGAACAAATGAAACCATAAAGATCTCAACTGTTTCTTGTGCCTTTGTCTGAGTTTACCTCAACTTTTTTATCAGTTACGAGGTGACATCAACCAAATACACAAGGGATATCTACAAAGAGCTGCTGATATCCCTTGTGGCTTCACTTTTCATGGGCTTTGGTGTGCTGTTCTTACTACTGTGGGTCGGCATCTATGTATGAAGGTACATTAAAATTTTGTCTTCTAAAAGTCTAATATCATACATTTCATGTTTAGTGAAACAGTGTTGTAGTTAACTATGTTTCCTCTGTTTTTCCTGGTTCAGGTGACTGGATGAAAATCTGAAACATTCCAGCAGAACACAGGACATCACCGACAACACATTTTGGATTTAATTAGATGGCACTGGCAATATTTTGGAATCATATGGACTCTGGATTTCATTTCACTAGTAAAGGGGATTTGTACAACTTCTAGTGTCTGTTTGTTTTTTCCCCTTTTGGTGCAGTAATCCATGGATTTCATAATATGACAGATTAACAGTTTTGTAAAACATTGGCACCAGGCCATAAGTGCACTGCCTCTTAACCTGGCTGAGAATAGCAAGTTATTTTGTGACACTGTAACCTATTTGTGGTGTGTTTCACTAGTGGCCCCTAAAACCTCAATCCCTATTTAATCTTTGCGTTAAAAATAGAGCTGCCTGTTTCACCTTGTCTCCAGGATAATACTGACTACCCTAGTGATGAAGGATTACACCGGAATTAGAGAAGGATTATTTAATAAAAACAGTGTGAACACGATTCAAAGATCCTTGCTCAAAATCCAACTGAGCCTACATGAAAATTGGCTTGTTAAAAATTGCATTCAACATGTAAACGGCAATGCTAACATTGCATAAGGCAAACAAAAAAACTGGAATCATATGGTTTGATTCTTTGGGAGGAAGAACAGAATTGTTAAACAGGACTATCGCTACACACCATTTGTTCATGGGTACAGAACAAAAGGGAAAAACACATGCCAAGGCAAGTCAGTTCTCACTCAGAAGTCCTTGCTTATAAAAGTCTTTGAATTGCATTCAGTCTGCAGTCGAAATCGGTTGACAAGGCCACAGATTAACTGACTCATCCTGATTAATACAATACTACATGTGCCATCCTTGGCTTACCTATCAGTGTAAACCTTTTAACTGCCTCTCTGCATGGAGCTAGTAAACACAGTGTTTTGAGACATCCTTTGCTACCTGGGAGTGAGTTCCATCAATTTTTCAACACCAGTCTGGTGTTGGAGATATTTGTAATGGTTTCCAAGTGAAATCTGTGTAAATAAACTTTCAGGGTAGCTGATGATGCTGCCCAGTCCTGCAATGTCACATAGGCCTTTCTTCATTCTTTGACATTCATCTCAAAGCTGTGGCATCTTCACTGACGAGTTCTGGCAAAGGCATCGCGCAGCCACAGAGAGTCTTCGTAAAGCCTCGGGTCTCCCATGTATTCCGCTGTGCGCTTGTACAAGTAGTAGTACAACACAGCCGCTGTAAACAGACCGAAGCAGTCAATGACAGGACTAACTAGCGGTTTATATTATGGACAGATAACTTTTTAATTAAACCGGTTCTCTGGAATAAATTACCTGTTCTCTGGAAAACAAAAAGAGCTTGAAGACCATCTGTCCAAACAAAACGGTTTGATTCTAGCCATCTTAGGTTCTATAACAAAGGAAAGACTTTTAAAATGGGAAATAAACTTGCATCAAAACCTTGCTGCTCTAATGATGTGTGCCAATCTGACAGAAAATGATATTCATTTGAGTTTGCACACAACTGTAAGGATGTGACAGAGCATACCAGCACCCAAGAGTGGAAACAGATGCTGAGGGTCAGGTAGACAGCAGAGAAGATGAGCAGAGCCCTGAATCTCTCCAGCAGCAGAGACACAAGGCCAACTTGGAACACATAGGTGTTGAACATCATCAAAAGTATGATGATAACGTTGAACAAGATGGCGATATCCTGGATGCTGAAAACACAATTTTAATGTTCTTCAGTCAGAAAAAAGTAGTCCGAAAGAGCCATAGATGCACCATGGACAAGTTTCGTACGCATGTAATAAGAAGTCCATTTTCCAAACAAAAATCTATTTATTTCCCATGGCATGTAACCAAACATTTTTTTTCCTCCCAGCTGCTTCTCTTGCTTGTGGTAAAAAAAAACTTGCACCCACCCCGGTGCATGCTGGTCCTATACTTGGTGCCCTATGTAACCAAACAAAAAACAAAGAAACTTAGCTAAATAATAGAAAAATATTTTCTCAAAACAAATAATTACAAATAACCTAAACTGAATCACCCAACAAATTTAAACTATTACTGTCACGAGATAAATAGCTCTTTTTCGTGTTTATGAAAGATATTGAGTTCTGTGTCTTTTAAGAATGTCATCCATGTGTTTTGTGTTTATTATACTAAAAATACTTATCAAAACTATATTTACCAGTTGAGACAAGGGGTACTATCTGGTGTGCTACTTGCTACTTTCCATTATTTAAGTATCAATTCCTATTTTGAATTTTTCATTCAGGTGTAAATACTGGTGTCATCAAGAAATTATTTCTTGTACCCTTAAAAATTCTAAACAAAATAGATTAAAATAGTATTCAATTTAGCAATAAAGCTCTACATAGGTCCATCTTTTCACAGATTATCAGCGATTACTTTTGCATCTACTTCAAATATTAATTTATCAAAATGTTAACGATAATCAGAATGTTACAGAAGAAAAGGTTAATTCTTAAAAATCCACTTGCGTGTCACATCAGAATTTGAAAGATTTCAACTGAATAGTTTTTCATTCATGCTCAACTGTGACACACATATACTTGGTATTTTACACTTGAAAAACTTTTATTATGAAATATGACATTTAGATAAAATAAGTAAAAAAAATATTTATCCAATTTTTTCATTTTGTTACTCACATGAAAAGCACAAGCTGGATGACAGGCGCTCCCCTCAAAAGTTCACTGAAGGAGTTAACAAACAGGTCATAGGCCAACAGGGTCAGCTGGATCAACAGAACCAGTGAGTAGTTCCCAGTCTGGAGCATCTTCAGGAACTGATCCTGCATCAAGCGTCACGGTCCTCCTTTCTTTTGACAGATTTACTGTACAGATCCAGGTACTTGGTGGTGACTATTTGGTCAGCCTAGACTTCTTACATACTTAAGTACAAAACACAGAAGCAGTCACAAAGGGTCCGTCCGCACAGTCGATACTAAACACTGTTTACCATTAATGTTGTTATAGCTTTATACCTTCACTGCAGTTTGTTCCTCTGTCGTGGAACATGTTTGTCGTCCGAGATGACAAAATATTTGATGACTGCAGCCTCTCCAAGTGATGAATTCAGATAAATAGTGTTTGAGAATATCAAATGCTGCATGTTGGCATCTCTGGTTTGGAACCTCTCTTCGGCTGCACCACCTCCGATGAAGAACAGAAATAAACAGAAAAACAAAAGTCACAATGAAGCAATCCAAAACGTCCACCCCTGAGGCACAACCACATAACATCTTGGCACCGCGGCCATCTCCACTGCCGCGGGTAGTTGATCTAACTTGTCCTCTGCATAATACAGCTAAATTAGAAGCAAATCTATCCAAGTAAGGTGAACATGCTGTAACACAGGCAGGCGTGTCAAGGCACGGATTATAGATTTGACCTAACTGAATTGAGGTGGACATCACAATCTCTGTCTAGTTGCTGTCTGCTGCACTCCTTTCCATATGGTTGTAAAGCGTTGTTTAGTCCGGATTGTGGTTAATCTTGGAGACGGAAAATACATTTACTGTTGGCTTATTTACACAACAAATCACGGAGCTGGCACTGAACTCAAGCACGTTTACAACGTTAACCGCTACACAAATTTTCAACTCTGCTCACTGTTATACCAGCAGGGTTAACCGATTTATACTCACCAGAACAATGTGTCAAAGAAAACAGTTAGTCCGAGTAATGAAAAGAAACACACTCAATTTGACATATTTCTACTTTTTCCCCCCAGTAAACAATGCCGCTCGCTCGTAGCATCTACCGTTTTTCAGCAGTAACGTATGTATTTCCGTAATTCCATGGTAACGCTGCTCCTTACCGTAATAACAGGTTTAATTTTCTCTGAATATTCCCCTATTTAGCCCAAAGCACAGACATAGTCATAGTTAAGGGGTAGGCCGCAGTCCTGGTTTTACATGTTCCCCTGCTCTAAAACACCCGATTCAATTAAATTGACCAAAAAACGTGTCAAGTTCTGCTCAGACTCGTTAATTTTTACCAGCAGTGATGAAACAGGGAAACATCTGAAATTTGCAAGACTGCGACTCGAGGCCCGAACTTGCCCCTGTTATAGTTCTTTTATGATTATTGTTGCTTGTCTTTGGGTTTCATATAACTTCACGAATCTAAATTTAGGTATTCAAAGGTTTTTATCTAAATGGGAAATGGGATCTCAATTTCCGCTATAACAAATATTACGGTAACTATCCAAATCACTCGGTCGCTCCCTAGCGGTTGAAGCGAGCACTTTTGGGGGAATAACTATGAGGTGAGGTGGTCAAAGGTAGTAGACTGCTGCCAGTACGCTGCAGATGAGTGGTCAAACTTTGTTCAACTCCACCGAGCTCATATACAACAAGGTAATGCGAAGCAGTTTGAGTATCTTTATGTTTACCTTATTTTTGTTATCGCAAATTGCGACGTTTGCTTACTGTGTGGGGTTCTTTTTTCTTTTAATAATCTATATGTTTTATTTTTTGGTGGTTGTGGTTTTTCTCAGCTTTATAATGTTGCAATACAATTGGGCGTATTTTTCATTGGTCAGGCCGGGTTTAAGATCAATTGCTGATACAGTTGTAAACGCAAATTTGCACTTCACAACCATCCTCATGTTTAACTTTTTGTTTTATCATAACTGTCGTGGTATTTTTTCTAGCACCATATGTTCACCCACTTAAGTTGTTACAGCATGTTGAGAGACTCTTTTAAGTTTGAAGTTTCATATTGCCCGCTTTCATGTTGGCCACAGTATCACTTTCCCTTAATGTGTGGGCATCTTGCATTTGCCCCCACGTCAACCTGGTTAAATGGAAAAGCTAATTGTGTTGAAGTTTATTTGACCTTTGGCGTGGCTGTTGGCTCATGAAGAGTTTGGCTGATACACAAAATCCTTAACGCACATAGTTTACACAAGTCTCTTATCTGGAGTTCTGCTCAGTTTGGATGTTTTCCCAGATGATCAGCAAGGTTATTTGCTATGATTAGCAGTACTTTTTTTTTTTTTTTAAGATTTTCTTTTTAGATAGGATTGGAGAGATACAGAGGGAAGACCGTCTCCTACTCCAGTTCACTTTACACATCACTTTGTTGTTGGCTTAAATGAACAATTTATGATTTATGATAATATGGAGCTATTAAAAATGCCAGCTACTAGTGGGGGTAATTGCTTGTATTTGCCACAAATCACTGTTGTAAAAATGTATATCTCAATACTGAGACTTACTTTCCCAGTACCTCTAAGAGTAAAATTTGTTTGCAATTGTGGCAGCTCTGACAATGCAAACAACTGCAAATGTTTAATTTGCATCTCCTCTCCCGCAGCTTTCCACCCTCCCCTTTCAGGGACGTATAATTCTTCTCATATGACACCATCCTGTTTTTTACACTCTACACATCCTGGTGCACATTCACGGACTGATTATTCCTCAACTAAATAAACAGTGAGGGCAGCTGGCTGTGCTGTGTGAAGCCATATGTCACACCTTGTGTTAATTACTGTATTTGAGAATGATTTCCGTCATAACATCCGGTCACATTAGATCGCTTAAGGAATTGTGCAGTGGGATCTGACCACAGCTGATCACAGCAGCTGTTGATAATGTGCGCAGTCACAGTAGTTAGTTTGTTCTGCACCTAATGTTTGAGAAGGGAGGAGCCGCACAGCCGGCTTCTCACAACTTAGTGCAGCATTTGGGGAAAAAAGACCCATAAAGTCATTACATTTATTCTAGTTTATCAAGAAAGCAGATAAGTTGAGCAGGTTTTCCTATAACCCAGCTAAATAGTTAAGTAGGTCATGTTTTCAAAACCAGATGTCAATCCAGGAGGTCAATATGTGCATTAAGCCAGTCCTTAATGATTAACTAATTCATCCTACGCTCATTTGTCTCTATACAGGAATGTCTAAGTGGCTGAATGATGATGAAGTTTTGGTGGGTCACGGCAGTGGTGAGGCAGTACCAGTCAGCCCCAGACTACGGAGCCTATCAGCTGGGAGTCCCAGGCTGGGCCGGGGACGTAGTCCACTGGCCTCCCCCCGCACCAAGGAGGCAGCACCTTTAAGTCCCCAGGAGGAGACCATGGGCAAGGCCAAGGAACTGTTTGTCCTGTGTGACAAAGAAGGGAAAGGGTTCATCACCAAACAAGACATGCAGGTACACAGCAGGTGTAGAACGGCAACATTAAGAAAGATTTTGGTGCTGAACTTTATCTTTTATTCCCTTTTCTTTTGCTCAGAGACTTCAGGAGGAGTTGCCGCTCTCTCCTGAACAGCTCGAGACAGTGTTTGAAAGTCTGGACCGAAAGAGCAATGGATTCCTCACTCCTGTTGAGTTCAACACAGGGCTCGGTGAGTGCGCTGTGTTGACAAATCACGCAAAGCTACAGATGATTACGAAACATGCCATCCTCTCTCTGTTGTGCAGGTGAGCTGATGGGGCTGGAGGAGACGACCGAGCTGCATCTGGATGAAGTAAAAGAAGACGAGGATGAGATGGACTGGTCACAGGACCCCACTGCAGTCAGATTTATCAACATACTAACAGAGCTTGGGGCTGACAAACTTTTCAAAGAGTAAGATCATGCTCAGAAATGTACTCCTGTTAACTTTTATCAAGACCGTTGACTTCTGCAAGTATATAGCACCGCCACCTTTAGATGTGTTGTGTTCTGTGCAGCTGGACACTGCATTGCATTTTGTCTTCCTTACAACATCTTATTTTTCTTGGCTGACGTAATAAGGTTTTCCCATCTGTAGTTGACAACACTAAGAGCTGTTAGGTTTATAATATGCTGTTGTTTTGACTCAAAACAGACTGTGCAATTGTGTCTAATAGGCAAATTGGAGATAGCATCTTTTTGTTTTGTTTGACAGAAAATAAGAAAAAAATGAGTTTCCTTGAAAGAGTCTTACTTTGCGTAGTTCAAAACAAGAGCATTTTTTCCCCCCAATAAATTTACATTGGTAATAATTTCGTTATTTATACCATCTATGTAATGCGTAATTTTGTACGATTTAAGGTTAGATTTGTTGTATTAACAGTTGTGTGTTGTGTTGTGTGGCAGTCAGCAGGAACTTTGCTCTCTGTGGTGTGAGCTTCAGACAGACAGACCAGAGCTGCTTAGTGCCCTGGAGGGCGTCTTGGGCCATGCGGTGTCCCATCTACAAGACACCATCAGAGAAAGAGATAGTCTGGAACAAGCTCTACGCAGGTCGCTGCTTCAGCACACTACCTTAATTCTCCTCAGTTTAACTGAGAATGTTTGGGCCGTGTGATTTTTATTCCTCTGCTATTTATTTTGTTTTAGACGGGAGAGTGAACATGACCAGATGGTCCGGTCTATATATGAAGAAATGGAAAACCAAATCAGAGAGGAGAGGGAGAAATGGCTGGCTCAGGTAAAGATGCGTTTTAGTTGGTTAAACTGTTTAGCTATTTGATAAGACAAATGATTATATTGGCATTTGTTTTCTTGTAAAACCAAGGAAAGTCTCAAAGAGAAGCAGAGGGGGCACCAACTCGAGGAGGAGTTGAGAGTGCGAGAGCAAGAGTTGGAGAATACACTGATCAAACAGAGAGAGGTGGGTACTCCGGCAATACTGAAGTTATTTCTGAGGAGTCTTTAATGTTCACCGGTCCTTTCTTTGTTTTTAGCTTGAGACCAGAGTCCGACAGCTGAGCCGTGAGCGAGTGAACATCAACGAGCAGAACCAGCAGCTGCGGAGTCTCAGCGCACAGTTACAGGAGCAGGTGGAGAGCAGCACGGAGCAGCTGCAGGCCGCTCTGAGCCGACTCAACATGCTACATAACAACGCTGCTCAGGAACAAGTGGCCAGACAAAAGTGAGCAGGGGATTTTCTAAAATTGAATTATTATAATGGCCAAAAATTTTGGTTTAAAACCATTTCTGGAGACAAAGGAGCATAAGAGGAATGACAACTTTCCAGCTTTACACTCATTAGTTTCTTAAAGGTCCCATATTATGCACTTTATTCCCAATCTTAAACAATTCTCTGATATATCATTTAAATCTTGGCGCCC
>JBBBVU010000010.1:21122959-21135928 GCA_037177055.1 Atherinosoma microstoma
TTGGTCTGTTCGTGACTTAGAACGTTGTAAGAGACTATTCCAAGGACTTATAAAAGTGATTTTTGCATAATATGTCCCCTTTAAGACACTCTATTTTACAATATTACCTGTTGTTTTATGATACAGGAACATGCCACAGAGAATAAACCCCAGTCTGACTTCACATACAGTTTCGATATAAAACAGCTTTTAGCTTATCAATTAAAGATAGGCAAATCCATGCATAGACATATAAAAAGCCTTTTTTCTGTTTATTTTTAACTTTAGAAATGTGATGAAGGTGTCAAGAAACATGAAGAAAGAGAAGGACAGTCTCTTGAAACAACTGGAGATCTTAAGGTATGTTCTAACTGGTGCCGTTTGTTAGTCCAGAGAAGTCCTTTTTGTTTTTGAAGACAGTTAATTTCTGAATGGATTCTGTAGGAAGAAACTGTACCTCTAAGCTAGTTTCTCCCACCTGAGCCCCAGTACGTCAGCGGCAGTGGCTCGTTCAATGACCGGAAGGTTGGCGGTTCAAATCCCGCTCTCCAGTTAATCTGTTGTTGTGTCCTTGGGCAAGACACATCACCCTCCTTGCCTCCAGTGTCGGCATCGCTGGTGTATGACTGTGTATGAATGTTTGGTGGTGGTCTGAGAGGTTGTTGGCGCAGATTGGCTGCCATGTTTCCGTCAATCTACCTCAGGGCAGCTGTGGCTACACATTAAGCTTACCGTCACTAAGTATGAATGAGGACAATGAATAATGGATTCACTGTAAAGCGCTTTGTGTGCTTTGAAAAGTACTATGTAAATCTAAGTTTTATTATCTAAACGAACGACTGAAATGGAAACAATGACTGTGACTGCTAATATTTGATTGAATATAGCATTTCAGTTAGCATTTCATTTGCATTTTGGGACAAAAATGTCAGGATTTAGTCGCCAGGCCACACAAAAACACAGATTTGAAATCAAATGGAAAAAGCTGAAACTTAAAGGAAATATTTTTGCTACAGGCCAATAAATGTCAGTGGCTCCTCTTCTCCTGAAGTTATGTGTACATTGTTAGGTTTTATAATAGTGGCAAGAAATAAAAATAAAAAGATCAGTATATCCCATTTCTTCTTAGTAAAAATTAACCTTCAAATAGAATTTTATGATTGTGAAAACTTCAGCTAAAACCCAAATGCACACTGTGTTTAGATGCTGGTGGAAAACAATGACATCAGATTTTATTTTTTTGTTGTGATTTCATGAAAGCATGGCAGATGTGGGGTTTTTTATGGCCATTTTGGTGCTGATTTCTCTCCACATTAACCAGACATCTTTCAAAAACAAAAATCAGAACCAGAATAAAAATTTCTAAAAGATTTTTCATCTTGCAACAGGGATATGAACAGAACGCTGCGAGATGAGCGAGATGCCCGGCATTCACAGCAGAGGGTTAGTCACAGACACTCTGTTGTTCCTCCTTCACCATTAACTCATTACCTCAGTGAGGACCTTCGTACCCTGTGGACACAGCAGGTCTACCCAACCTAAGCTAAGTTTCGGAAACCTTCGAGCTTTCCTTCATCCTCTGGACAATTTTTTATTATTTATATGGAGTTTAGTTATTGATTTATTTTCAGAGTTGCACTGTTATTTTTCTGTGGTTGGTGAAGTGGTGAATTGTGCTGAACAGACATTTATTGCTTCCTGTGTGATCTTTAAGGTAAATGTGTAATTTATGTTTATTAATTAAATTGAACAAGGTAGCATTTATCCTGGTAAACTAAAATGGGTCAATATTTACCAAACTAATGACTTCCTGCTAATTTTGCACTGTTCTGCTGGTTTCTGCATCTCTTATCCACTTTCTATGAGAAAATTATTTTTGAAAAGATTGTTGGTAAAATATTTGCTGTAGATATATTTCAGATTTTTTAACCTATTACAGATTATTGAAAAAAAAAAAACCTGACAAAGATTAGATTATATTTATTGAAAAAACTGTCTTTATTACAACATTGAAAATACCAATTGGTTATGTCTTGTTTTGTTTTGTTTTTCTTTTCCATCATATAATTTATAAACAAATAAATGTATTGTTGCAAAAATATTGTGATGTTAAACTTTTTTACATCGGAGTAAATCTCACATTGGATGTCAGTCCCATTTTGTAGATAAGAAGAAACTTCACTAATGTTGTTCCTGGGATGTCTAGTACCGTGCAGCCTAATTAATGAAACTAAAGGTTTCTTATTATTTTAGCTCTAAAATTGTAATGCTACTCATATCTTTTGCTTTACTTTCCACACAAACCTTTTTAGAATGTCACAAAGCCTTTGCTGCTGAAGAAGGGCTCAATCATAGGTAACTACTTACTGCAAGACAAGCCAATCAAGAGGTTTGTATTATCTAGTGCATGCAAATTTTGCAGCGATGAGGCAGATGGCTGCAGGGAGCCATTAATTTTCTTTTGTATTCACTGATTCTAAAGACAACTGAGCTCCTCTGATGAGTTGAAGCTGGAGAAAAAGAAAGAGGTGACATTTTCATCCAAGACACATCCACCGTCATGTAGAGTCAGGGGTGAAAATGTTCAGCAGAAACAAACTCAGGTAGGGAAAATATTGAATCTCCAAATGTACACAATTTTATCACAGAACTATCAATTTAATGGCACATTCGGCACCAAAAGGAAGCAATAACCATGCCAGCTTACAGATTGACCCCTTCCTAAATTCATAAAAATTATATTAAAATATAAGACTTGTATCATAATGTCATGCTTGATCCTTTTTACCTGAATTGTAGAGTAATTTTCTCAATCCTCAGCAAGTGTTCAAGGTGGTATTTCTGGGTAACTCAGGAGTAGGTAAGAGTTCCTTCATCCAGCACTGCTGCACAGGACACTTCAACAATCAAATGAGTTCTACTGTTGGTAAATATTTCTATTTTGTATGCATTTGACTGACACTGTATAAAAAGTACCTTCCAAAAGTTCAAATACACCCAAAAATATCCGAGCTTTTCAGCACATTTTAGTGTAATTTTATTTACATACAGTAGTGAATGCTGAAACATCAATTTGTACCATTTCAGAACAGTGTGAGGTTCACCGTTGAATACACCACACCCATAACTCTAGCTTCTATAACTGCCTCCGGTTTTGGGCTTCAAGCATTTTTTGAATCTTCAAACGGGTCAGAGTCAAGAGACAATGTTACTTTCTACCATATTTTACAGTTTTCTTCAGGAAAACTTGTCATTTAAAAGTATCCATGGCAGATGTTCTCTCTTGAAACATGGAAAAATGGAAAAAAAGAGAAAATTTTTCAAGAAACCTGTCAGTTATGTTTTAGAGATAAGAAAGAGAAGCCTGTAAAACAATCCTTAAAAAAAACTCATAACATCATTAAGTGCAGTTCAGAAGCACTCACTGTGTCACCTCAGTGGGGCATATTCTGACCTGCCCCACAGCGGGAGGCCACGGGTAAACTTCCCCTGCAGAGGATAAGCTTCTCTATGTGTCTACTCTGTCTGACAGATTCTTACAGTTACTGTTTCTCAACTGACAGCTCAATTTAATGAGACACGACCAACTGCAGTGTGTATTAATGGCCCAGACGTGGCTCCAGGTTGCAAGCTTACATGACAGAGTTTCTAGAAAGAAACTAAAAGAACTGAAGATAAACTGGAATGGAGGCTTAAGAACAAGTGCATCAAGGTACAAGACTTTTGGTATAAACTGTTGTATTTATGTTTTTCATCTGATAGATGAAAGCAAAAGTATTCAATGAATTACCCCCCCCCCAAAAAAAAGAAACACAGGGGGGCATTAGCTATAGTTTGGAGGTGTTTTGTTGCAGGAAAGATTGGTAATATTTACAAAATCCAAGATTGTCTTTTTGTATTTTCGATCACATCGAACATCAACAACAATGATGAAAATCACTTTTTTTTTTTTCAAAAACTCAAAACTGTGCTGCAAAACTACCAAAAATTCTTGGGTGTATTCCTACATTTAGAGGGTGCCATTTATGAATTCAAATATGAACCTTTGAGTTTTGTTATTTTTAGGTATAGATTTCCAGATGAAGACTTTAACACTAAGCTCCACCACTATCACCCTGCAGCTCTGGGACACTGCAGGACAGGAGAGGTCAGAAAAGTGGCTTTGAGTTAATGAATTGTTTTTTGCTCCTTAACTATGTTATAACTCCATTTCAAATTTTGTTCCTCTTACTGATTTCATTATCAGGTATCGCAGCATCACCGAGCAATACTATCGAAAGGCTGATGGCATCCTTACCATGTATGACATTACTGACTCCGCCTCCTTCACTGCAGTGAGAGGCTGGATGGACTCTGTTAAGGTGAACCAGTGGAGTGATAGATGGTGGGATGTAAAAATATGCAAAACAGTCATTTGCATGCATTTGCAGGTTATCGAGGAAAAGGAGCTGTAAGAATCTCAGTACACAAGTGGCATCTTAATGATACTTTAGTTTTAAATACACTTTTGATAGACCTTTTCAATTTTTTTGGAAACTGTTAATGATATATGATAACCTTCGTCCTTGCTTCTGTTTGCAAAGTGAAGTGTTTACTGCAATCTGTCACGTGTCTTTGCAAGGGGAAGATGTGTGAAGGTACTGTACTGATGCTGCTAGGGAACAAACTGGATTTGGCAAACAGTCACAGCAGAAAAGTGACAACAACGGAGGGTCAGAAGCTGGCAGAGGTCAGACACAATACAATATTTATAAAACCTTCTGCAATTATTCAGCCAAAGCTACTGCTCATGGAAAAAATGTCATTGAAATGAACTAAATGTGTGATTGAATGTGTGAAATAAGCCACTTATATGTTTTTTTTTTCCCTCTTCTTGATTTATACAGCAGTACCAGGCTTTGTTTCACGAGTGCAGTGCCAAGACTGGCCATAACATGGATGAGCTGATGACTCACCTGGCTGGGTATGACGCTGCATTCCTTTACTTTACATGTTTTGTTTTGTTTTATTTACTTTTTTGTAAATCTTGTAGTTCCTGCAGAATGTTTGTCTGTGGCCTATTTTGTCTTTCCACTTCCTCTGGACTCTGTATTGTTCATTGTGGCCACACCCTGTTTAAATGTAACTGAATGATAGTCATGCAATAAATCCTGTTTTTCACTAAGGTCATAATTGTTTTATGGCACTTTTAAAGAAATGCTGTCTTGTGTATATATGGCTATTTTAGAAGCTGCAGTTTGAGCTTTAAAAAAAAAAATCTGAGTTATTGTCCATATTTTTATACACTAAATTTCTTTCTGCCTGACAAAAGATCTCAAATATTAAAAAAAACAAAACGATTTTTGCATTGAAATATAACAAGTCAATAGAAAGGTGCAAGTCCTTAATGTCATACTGTACCATATATTTTGCATGATGAATCACTGTAATCAGTCATTAAAAATCCAAATCATTCTGCATGAGTTTTCTGTCAGTCGACCAATAACCTGGTCTGATGATTCAAATTAAATAATAATTCGACTTTATTTATCATATTAAATTATTATCGATACTAAATGGATGTACTTGATAAACTGTATAGATTGAAGTTTCTCTCACATTTTAACAGGATTCATTTTTATTGTTTTTTTTTTGGGGGGGGGTTGCACATGGATATCTGTCTATATATCTAAAGTATATCTATTCTCCATTTTAGGATGTTGGTTACCAGACATGACCGAAAATGGGAAGATGCTGTTTTATTGACCGAAGACACTCCTAGGCGAGGTTGCTGTGCCTACAATAGAAAGTAAAGAACGGGCTTTTGAATCTGCTCGTTACTGAAAACTCCCAGGCTGTGGTCCAGTGACATCCCACGCAAACTATGGCTTATCTTGTCCCAGAGTTACATGTTTTAAGATAAAAATGAATCATTTTTATGTGAACAAGTTTACTGAATAACATCTGTAATGTTTGCCTATTTTATATATATTTTGCCTTTTATAATACTTCCAATAAAATGCTATTGATTAGTTCTTGCTTTCATGCCCTTTTTAAGATTACTGAGCAAAGTTATAGAGTAATGTAACAAATTGTTTTAATGTCAGTCGGGTTCATGTGAATGTGGAACCAGAGGGGGGCAGACAAGTCCTCTCTGTAGATTGTGACGGGGGCGAGCTGCCCGTTGAGCCAAAAGAGGAAAGACGTTCATACGCTTGTGTAGGAGGCTTGGGACTAACTTTCAACTGGGAACCTGCGCTGTAGCAGTTCACCTTCAAAGAGAGTAACACAGTGACACTGGAGTAAGTGGTATCTGTGAAGACATTACCCCCGATAATCACCATCCATCTGAGGTTCACCATCTAAAATCAGGTAGGAGTATTTTGGTCTCCACATAAAGAGAGAACAGTTTTTACCAGGACACAATGTGTTAAAAATAACTGTGTGAGGGTTAAGGCTGTTGTTTCCACTTGAGTTTATAGTTTATATTTCTTATACTTTATTGCAAACTTAGAGTTTATGATTTGATTCTATTACTTCCTTCATTTTCTTTGATTTATTTGTCTTTCAGATATTTACTTCTCTCAAATTTATAACCGTAATCTTCCATGATGCTCAGAGTCACAAGTTTTCTTAAAATAGAAGCAGAGAAAAGTTCACTTTCGGATAAAACCAGACTGACTAAATCATGAAGTTAAAAAGTAAAAAAAAATCAACAGTGTATCACAGAAGAGTGAGAGTATCAGCTTAGGTTACAAAGTCGGGCGACATACATCTGTCTGGGTGACATGTGACTCGAGTCGTTAAGTATGTTTTTCCCACAACATATTTGATTTCATCTGTGAGCTCTTTCCTTTGCTCCAAGATGTAGTTTAAAATAAGACACATTTCACTTTTAGTGTGCTGTGTGATCAAAAGTAATAAGCCTCCAACAAAACTGACAGAAAAACTCATTTATGCTGCAGCTGAGTTTGAACTTCATCCAGCAAACCACCTTTTCACACCAAAGGGGAAAAGGTACTAGAGCACACTGAAAGAGGAAATCCTATATGCAGATCGCAACTAACCAGTCTCAGTCAGATACAGCACTCACGTATTAAGCTTCATTTTTAACATCATGCGGTTATAGAAGCGGAAAACTGTGATAATAATCTCATGTCTGGTGTGAGAGCAGTGTTTAGGGCTATTGCCAGCTTTCAGAGCATATTGTTTACTCTCCCCAGTAACACCAGCAAATCCTCAGGGGGAAAAAACTGTAATATTTGGTAAGAATTTTTGTTTGTGCAACTGTATATACTGCTATGGTCTGTTGTTTTTCAGAATGGAAAGTCGAGGTGAAAAAACACACACCTGTGGGACAATTTGTTTGAAATATTTACTTTTTCTCTTCAACATTCTTTTCTGGGTAAGTTTAACAGGAAGTGTAAAGATGTGTATCACGTAAATAAACCCAATCAACTTTAGATCATGGACTATTGAATGCTGATATAAAAAATAAAAAACTTATAGTTATGCTTTGTTATAAATATGGATTATGGAATGTGAATTTTATTATGTTTTGTATTTTCTTAACTTTCATTTCCTTTAGGGATTAAATGATAGATATATTTTAGTATAACAACAAAACATGCACTCAGATTTATGTGCATCAGATAAGACAAACAAAATTAGCTGCATGTCTCTTGAGGCTCAGCGAATGAATAAGGCGTTAACTGCATTATGATTGCCCTTTAGTAGCAAAGTTATAACTGTTTAGAATTATGTGAAGCCATCTTGATATGAGCATCTGGATTGAATTAAGCTGATCGCAGTACTTTTTGTCAGCTGGCAGGCGGGGCTGTGCTGGCAGTGGGTGTATGGACCCTTGTGGAAAAAAGCGACTACATCAGTTTATTGAATTCCAGCCTCTATTCAGCTTCAGCTTACATCCTGATAGCTGCTGGAGTCATTGTGATTGTGACGGGGATAATTGGATGCTGTGCCACTCTGAAGGAGATGAGGAGTCTTTTGATTGTGGTAAGGTGATCAGTCCCTCAAAACAAATTTGTCATTCCTCTTCACACCAGAAACAAAGCTTATTTAGTCATGGTGAATCAGAGGCCAAAACATATTTAAGTTGCTGTTTATACTCATACTGCCCAGTCTGTGTAGTATATTGAAAGTTAATCCTTGGTGACCTTCTGTCTAGTCTGCCTGCATTCAGTGCAGCTCAATATGTCTGACATGCCTCTCAGATATAACAGATAAAGTCATGCAGTGTGTCTTTAAGGGTTTAGATTTAGAGTGCAGCTCATGCCAGAGGAATGAAGGGCATTGCCAGTGGCTGCTTTGACTGAAGAGAGTGAAAGAGAGGCAGACACTCTTCGTGAAACAGATATCATTTAAGGGGGGAAAAAAAAACCTGCACAAATTATGAAGTTTTATTCTAGGCCAAAATTCCCCCACAACTTTTGTAATGAATAACTTCCTTTCACACAATTTAATCACTTCCTCTCAAGAGTAGCACTTGTGCTTTGCTTTTGTAGTCATGTACAAATTCAGTCATGTGGAAAAGAAAGCACATCCTCTGTCATTTCCATGGTTTTACATATTAGGTCATAATAAGAACCCATCTGGCCTTTACCAGATCTAACAATTATGTAAAAAAAAAAAAACATGAGCAACAACACAAGACACAACGTGTCATTAATTTAATAAAAACCAAGTCAAAATTAAGAAGCTGCTCACAAAAAAATAAATCTTCTCTTACTGCTATCATAGGCTAAGTAGCAGCCAGGTGCTGCTAATCAAAGACACTTAATTAACTGATCATTAGCAGGTGTGAACACCTCGGTATGATCTTTCCAGGACTGGATGTCTCAGCAGGTTCACTCCAAGATCAGGTAGTGCAATGCTAAGAGAATCTGCAAAAACCAGAACTACAATCTCAGGCTATATATCAGAGGTGTCCAAGTCCAGTCCACGAGGGCTACTATCCTACAACTTTAGATGCATCTCTTCTCCAAAACATCTGAATCAAATGACTGAACTCTCTCATGCGCGTATCATTCAGCTCTGCAGAGGCCTGGTAACGAGCCATTCATTTGATTCAGGTGTGTTGGAGAAGGGATGCATCTAAAAGTTGCAGGATAGTAGCTCTCGAGGAGTGGTCTTGGGCACCCCTCATATTTAATACTCTATATCCTAAACTCTACAGATCCCAATTTGCATTCTTGATAAAATAGCAAGACAGTATGGCTTAGGTTGGTGGAGCTACATCCGAATAGACCACCAAACTTCTGGAACAATGTCTTTTAGACAGACAAGACCAAAGTGGAGCTGTTTAACCACGATGCACAGCAACCTATTTGTTGAAAACTAAACACGTTATCGCAAACATCTCATACTGTCAACCACAGTGGTGGAGGGGGGATAACTTGGGCTTGCTTTACACCTACAGGACGTGTACACCTTGTTGTCGATGAGTAGACCGACTGTACGCTCCTTTTGTATACTGAAGTATTCTAGAGTCAAATCTGTCTGATGGCTAAAGGTTGACTGAAACTGGGCCATGCAACAGGAAAATAAGCCTAAATATAAATAGTCAATCTGAAACAGAATGAGCAAAAAAAGTGTTGTGATGACTAAGTCAAAGCCCAGACCTCAATTAAATGGAAATACTGTGATAGGACCTTAAAGAGAAAATAAACAAATGCCTGTGAATGTCAATAAACTAAAGGAACGTTGTATGGAAGAATGGGTCATAATTCTTTCAACAACAATGTGAGAATCTGCTGCCAACAGTAGTTCTGTAAACTGATGAACAATGGGGGGGCACTTAAATGGTTGCACATGACTATTTTCAGTGTTAATATTAGATTTAAACTTATTTCATTCGATATTATATACTTTATTGTCCCTGTAGGGAAACTTGTGTTCAGCTCAATGCTGTTTCCCTTACTGCCAATTTACAATACAACAACACACTGACTATCACTGTCAACTTAAGACATAATTCATTTGAAATGAACAGTGCTTACTTTATACGTGTTTTACTCTCAGTCTACACACATTACATAATTATTGTAGCACAGAAATGCATGTAAAACAGTCATGCTGGAATTTTACATTTTCAGTGCAAGAGTATTAATTAGGTTTTATTCCATTTCTTTATAGTATTTGGTTTTGTTGTTCTGCATTTTCCTGGTGGAAATCATTGCTGGCATCCTGGCTTACGTTAAATACGAAAAGGTGAGGAGCTTCGCATTCTGTTCATTTATAGCATAAACACTTGTTAACTCATATCAAATTTAACATCATTTTTAATATAAGTACATAAATAGCTGATTTAAACGGGAATGTTTATTCAACAATTATGAACGCCTACTTACCTTTGTGTGTATTTTGTATATTTTGTCTTTCCACTTTGTGGGATTACAAATGTCATTCCCTATTTTCTATTCCTCATTTTCAAAATGTAACCCTCATAGTGCCTCATTTAATTTACTCTTTTGTGAGACTTGCTCTGCATGCTTTCTTGTGCATGCCATTCATTTGTCCTTCTTTTCAATCATTCTCACACTTCTTTCTTTCCCCTTTTCTTGCTCCAGTGTTTCCCTTTCTGCCACCAGGTAATTTCCTGTGATGTGTTTCTGTTTCATGTGTATCTATAACAGGTTCATACGGATTCGGTTTGTCTTTGCACTTTGTAATTAAAGGAACGGAAGCTATATTCATTTTACAAATCGATGTGAAGAATGTTCTGCGGTTCAGAGACTGAGAAAATATGTGCTCATATATTTTGAGTTATCTGGGGGCATTACTCAGGTAGACTGGAATGTTACGGGTGAGGAATGAAACTTGACCAAGGGCTATTTTTATGGATGGGAGAAGATGTGTCGGTGTCAGAATGTTTTCTCATACTAAAGTGCTTCTCCTGTCTCACAGCTGGATGAAGAGCTCAAACAGAACCTGCAGACGACCATGCAGCAGAAATACCAGCAACTTGGAGAGGAGAGCATCACACAGGCTGTGGACAAATTGCAACAAGAGGTGTGGAACAGTGATGCTCATTTCTCTGCTGACTGGAGAAATGGGCAAAAAAAGAAAATGACGAACACCAAGAAATTTAATTAAAAACATTTCTTCAGTTTTTTATTATTCTATTATCATTTTTCATTCTCTTTCCTTTGGTCCTCGTTGAACTTCCTTCCTCTCAGTTTAAGTGTTGTGGAAGTTACAACTCCTCAGACTGGAGAGACAGCGTGTGGATCCAGACAGTCGGGAATGACAGGCTTGTTCCTGATAGCTGCTGTAAAACTCCTGGTGAACTATGTGGCCGCAGGGACCATCCGTCCAATATCTACAGGGTGGAGGTAGAACAAGTTCTCCATTTACTCTGCACAGCCAAATGTTACAATACAGCAAGTTTGTTTGCTTTTTTCCTCACAGGGAGGATGCATCCAGAAACTAGAGGACTTCATCCTGAGTCAGTTATATATTCTCGGGGCAGTGGGTATAGGAACAGCATTTCTCCAGGTAACACCTTAAGCAGTGAGCAAAACAGAATAACAAACATTCTTTAATATTGTGCAAAATATGAGCAGCGCTCATGTGTATTGTGGATGTTTGTGTGAACTAACAAGTTCCCTCTGTTTTATTTCAGCTTGTCGGGATGATGTTCACTTGCTGCCTCTACCGTAACTTGAAAGATGACCCATACTGATTTTGGACTGTTTTTAATGTTTCAATATTGTAAACTCCATATTAGAAAATGATTGTTTTCCACATACAATCACTACAGACAATTTAATGCTGCTGGACAGCACTGCCAAATTCCAGTGCATTCTTATGTATCACAACTTTTATGATAAAGAAATTTATGTGCAGATAAACTTTAAGCCAAAAAAAAAAAACCTACACATTTAAATTTGCTGAGAACTTTGTTTATTTTGCAGTTACTGTCAGTCTTGTTTGTTTAGCTTTTTTTTAAATTCACCATTTACCATGGCTGTAACTTAAAACGCATATCAGAATTATATTTTGTTTGTTGAGGAGCAAATAAAAGATACTTGAAATTTGTCATTCACAATGATTTTTTAAATATCCTTTTCACTTTCAACTTCTCTTCTGAAATTATTAAACCGGATGTTGTTGTCAGCTGACTCCACTTCCTCCACTGTACCGTTTTACACATCAACATTTTGTTATCGACCACAAGCAAATATCAATGAAATGTCGGCAAAACCAACCTGTCTAATAGTTGCAAGTGCTTCTCCTCAAGGTAGGTCGATTTATTTTAATTTTATCAATGAAGGCGAAGTTGTTCGCAATTGTTATTCACGCGCCCGTTCGCTGTGGTCAAAGAACATAATTTGCCACAGCTAGCTTAAAAAATATCTCTGTTTTCTGTCGTAAATTGTTTTTGTTCTGTAAAGGGTTTAAACCAATGTGTTTTCTTTATTCAGGGGTTTCAACGAAATCTTTTCTTCAGTGCTTCAGTCTTTGTAGCACAGCGTTTAATCTGCAGACCGCCACACCTGGGGTAAGAAAAGTCTGACGTCAGTACGTTACTCCGTGATTCGAACGTAGCAGTATCCATGTCAGTTGCTTTGGAAATATGTGAAAAAGTTTTGTCTTTGATATCTTTTTCATACCGGTGATTAATTGAAGTTTCTTTTTATTAAATTTTTTGTTTAAAGGGAGCATATTCATTAGTTTGGAATGAATATTTTGCCAAAATACTTACAAAAAAGTAAACTGCATTGAAGTTGTTTATTTCACAACCATAATTGAAAATGCTCTATTCATATGTCAGTCATGTCAATAGAGAAATAAGTTTTTAAGATACCTATTTTTTTGGCACTGGTCATGAATCATATGCCATTTCCCCTAGCGTTGTCATCAGTGTGACCTCAGTTCTTCATTACTGTATGATGCCATGTTCCCATGTGCACCTTTGACTTGCAGGGGAAGCCAATAGACTTTGTAGGAATTGATGAAAGCACAGCTAGATGGGTGCAGGACTTCAAC
>JBBBVU010000010.1:21141258-21170532 GCA_037177055.1 Atherinosoma microstoma
ATCTAAATCATGCAGGGCAGGGGATTCCCGAGGACCAGGATTGAGAAACACTGCCTTAGTGCACTGACTAAAGAAAACGCTCGCTCTTAGGAAGTAGGGGCTCCCTTACACGAAAAGGGGTTAGACTCTGCAGCCCTGAAAGGGACCAGTGAAGCCTGATACATTAAAGTGTAGGTTTATATTTTCAGAGCAAGTAAGAAGAATATACTGGCTGCTGCATTCATATGCAATAGTTCAGGGTTGCAGCAACCTGACTATTACAGTTGTGGCAACTGTCAGCTCATTTTATTGACAAAAATACACTATTTGTTTAATTTCTGTTGTATCGCTTTGTTACTTAGAAATAAAAAATCATTAAACGAAATATAGAGAGGGACTTTTGCAATTACCACACTATATAAGGCAAGTTCAGATTTATCAAGAATGAGGTGAAGTTTAAAATGAGAGTCCTTTAATGCCGCAATAACCCTGTTGTCAAATGTTGAACAACAAAAAGAGAGGTATACATTCGTGACTGAACTTCAGACTTACGGGTGTGACATATCCAAGCACTGGTCCTTGAAATGTCTTTTTGATGTGAAGACAGTGTTTCTTTTCCTCCTTCACTACATCTTTCCAGTTTAGATCTGACACAACAAGGCCTCTCTCCAACACAGACAGATCAGCTGGAGATGTCTAAACGATGAGCAGGGTGGAGGGGGGAAACGGTATCAAGTGAGTCTAACACGGAATATCTGTGTGAGACGACAGCATCAGCTCATACAAATGTACAGGTAGAGAGCAGCAGGTACTCACCTCAGCTTCTGCTTTATGGGACTTCTTTGCATCTGTTTTTGAAAGCGTGGCATTTACCATCCAGCAGCACGAGGCAGCATGCAACAATAATAAAGTCGTTTTCATTTTCAGAAAAACTCAGCGATAAGGTGCAAACACAAACTGTCTAGCTCGGTTGTACGGGTTTGCAGTGCGCGTTTCCGTTCTTCTTTCCTGAATCAGATGTAAAAGATTAAAACCCAGCATATCCTCCTCCTGAGGTCTTAAATCACACGGCACACCGACCCCAATCGGCCCAGTTCATATTCACACTGTAAAGATAATATATTATAATATTATTTATGATAAGCCACGTAGTTTTCAAAGTCAGTGATTAGGCTGTTGGACAACTTAGCTCAACGTGTTTGAGGGCTGTCAACATAGGCAACTTCCGCTTATGGAGTTTTTTCAAATTAAAAGTGATTGAACGAGGAAGGAGTCATCCCAGCCGACAGGTGGCGGTAGAGCTGACATGGAAATCGGATGACACAAAAAGGAAGACAGCATAAATTGTAAACCTGCTGATGTGATGCACGGTGCAGTACTACAGAAGATATTATTAGGATATTTAACCAACCTTGCGATAATTCTTCATGTCCTGGAGGCTCTTGGTTTCTCAGATGTCTAGGTAAGCGTCTCTATCAGTTGCTAACTGAGTGTAATTTTTCTAGCTAGCTTGTCAGCTTATTTATCATTCATTTAACCAGAAACTGCACCTCTAAATTTAGTTTTCTGTGCAGTCAACTACAATGCGAGCGTAGTAATAACACATGCGAGTAAAACCCTGGAGCTGCTCCACGAGCCACTGTGTAATATGTTATGTATGGTCTGTCAACGCAGTTTTGGAACAAGTTTTTTAAGATTAATTTTCTTTATGGATTTCTTTTTATTAGTACCACAAGCAAATGATGTAGCTTAACAAAATCTTGGATATGAGTGGGGATTTAATGACCCTTGATTAAAATTCTAAATTAGAAAGTTAGTGTTTCTTGACACAGAACTTTCCTGCATTCTTCATATATGTTATATTCCGTATTTAGTGACAAAGACTAACATTTATGTTGACTTTAACCATGCAATAAATCACAGTTTTATCAATTAAATGTAACCCGCTGTCTGTGGTATAAGAAGAACTATCTTGTTTTGGGGAATTTAACATGATTTTGTTTTGTTTTTTATTAAGCGATGGCTGTGGAAAAATTTGTGTCCAAGACCCTTGAGCTTCTACAGGAGGAGCGGGAGGCTGAGATAGAGGAAACCAGGTATGAACTGTAAATCAACATCCAGACTGTCAGACCTTACAGAAGAGAGGGTTAGCTTAGTTATTTTGTCTTGTAGATTCTGTTGGAGACAGATAGAGAAAAAAGCTATTTAAAGAATAAAGCAACAGTGAGTTTCACCAAGTGGTGTTGGTCATCCTTCACAAACATGAGATCCTACACTACCCACAATGCTTTGTGATTTAAGGTTATTTCTCCAAGCAAGGATACAGTTGTTTATCAAGGACTGGGGTTTTGTATTAGTGATTGTTTAATCTTTCCTAGTTAAACTGAACACTTCATCCAAGATTTTTCTAAGAACAAAAGTTGAAGTAAAAGTTGATCTAAAATGTCATTACAGATAGGAATGTGGTTCAAGTAAATAGAAATGTCTTACTGGAGAAGTGCTAGCTGAAGGAAAATACTTGTTTTCTGTCCACTATAAAGTCTTGACATTGCTATGCCATTTTCACATGCACAGATGCTACATTTGATGAAAATCTTTTTATTGATTGTGTACTGTTAAGATAAATGATCTTAACTTAACATAGACTAAAATCACGCTTTGATATTATCAAACTTCTAGAGCCATAGAAAATTATAAACTGTCTGAATCTTCCTTTGTATATATCTTTAGAAAGGCTTGATAAGCAAGGTGCGCTATTACCTTCAGCCTGCATTCTTTTAACCACAAAATATTAAAAAGATAATCATTGCTGCTCATTGTTGACTATACAGTGACAGTATATTGTTGTGCCCTCAGGATATGGCAGGAAAACATTTCTCTGAAAGACCTTCAAAACAAAGGAGTTTGCCTGCTAAAACTACAGATTGGGAGTCAGTCCACAGGCCTGTATGGTCGTACAGTCGTCATCCTCGAGCCAAGGAAGCATCTTGGTTTCTCAACTCTTCCAAGCAACAGCTTTGGACCAGGTGAGATGGAAAGTTAAACATCAGTGGGGACTGGGCTTCATGTTTTATTAACTGTGTGGTACATGTTTTTTTTTTGTTCCAGGTGATATAGTTGGCTTGTATGATATCTCTGGATGCACTGCAGCCTCACAGATCTGCACAGGGATTGTAACAAGAGTCAGCCAAACATCCATAAGCGTGGCCTTTGATGATTTAAAGGATGGTGTCAGCTTTGATTCAGATGCTCTTTACAACCTCTTGAAACTAGCCAATGATGTGACCTACAAAAGAATGAAACGGTGAGTAATGTCTGTAATGTAAAATGTCACAAATGAGTGTAAAATCTGGTACTGAACCATCTTAATTTGGCTTAATGTGTTTGGTGCTTGTAGTGCCTTGAATGCATTAAATGGAAACAGCCGTGGACCAGCTGCCAATATGGTTGATGTTCTCTTTGGAGACACACAACCGTCCTCTCAGTCACAGCCAAGTAATAAAGCTTTACTTAATGTATCTTATTTTAAAAAAAAAGTCCTTTTGATAACATAAAATCTGTATAAATTTGACTATATTCATAGTATTTCTATGTATTTTTCTGTTTTGTTTCATTAGATGAAGTTAAGTTTTTCAACTCAAACTTGGATGACTCTCAAAGAGAGGCCGTGTCCTTTGCTCTGTCACAAAGAGAGCTGGCTGTGATTCATGGACCCCCAGGCACTGGGAAAACTACCACTGTGGTGGAAATCATCCTACAAGCAGTCAAACAAGGACAAAAGGTACAAAAACATGATTTTGTTTCATCACAGATGGCTGTATGTGTGACTGCAGTGACTCAATCTGCACAGGAACAATTTGATAACTGGGTTCTTCTGACTCTGCAGGTCCTCTGCTGTGCTCCCTCAAATGTTGCTGTGGATAATTTAGTGGAAAGGTTAGCCCGATGCAAGGCCAAAGTCCTGCGACTGGGTCACCCTGCCAGACTGCTGGAGTCCATCCAGAAACACTCACTGGATGCAATCCTCGCTCAGAGCGACAATGCAAACATTATTGCTGACATCCGGAAAGATATCGACAAAGCATTTGTGAGTATTGTAATGTCTTGACACAAAGCTGCAACAAGAAGGTACTATAATGCCTCTCTGGTGTTATCTTATATGATTTGTCTCATTTTATGTCTTTTGTTTTCTTTCAAGATGGGGATGAAGAAGGTGCCAGAAAAAGGAGAGCGGGTGAACTTGAGACGAGAAATAGGGGAACTGAGAAAAGAGCTGAAAAACAGGGAAGCAACAGCCATCACTCAGATCCTGAAGAGTGCTGAAGTTGTGTTGTCAACTAACACAGGTCAGTGGAGGGAAGGAAATGCCATTCAGTCGTAGCAGAGACGATGAAAGCCAATCAGAGAGCACTTGTCTGTGTCTGCAGGTGCTTGTAATGATGGCCCTCTGAAGTTCCTGCCAGCAGAGCATTTTGATTGGGTGGTGATTGATGAGTGCGCTCAGGCCCTGGAGAGCAGCTGCTGGATCGCCCTGCTCCGAGCACGCAAGTGCATTCTGGCTGGAGACTACAAGCAGTTACCACCTACAATAAAATCACAAACGTAAAACTACAAGTTTTCACATTTTTATAAACATTTAAAAGTGATCATTTGTCTTGTGGTAAATATTTCTCTGTAACATAAATGACATCTAAGCAACAACTGATGTTAAAAGATAGTTTTACTATTTTTCACACTAAGTTCCTCTAATTGCTTCTTATTGCACTGGCTGCAAATGCATCTCTTCCTAATGCACATATATTTATTGGAGGAAAAACTGACCAGTATTCACAGAAAGAAGTTAATTTTAAAGTATTTGTTTGCATATGTTTATGCATATTATTCTTGTATATAACTGATACAGGGCTGCATCAAAAGGCTTGTCTCTGAGTCTTATGGAAAGACTGATTCAGATGTATGGAGACTCCGTGGTCCGTATGCTCACAGTCCAGTACCGCATGAACAGTGCCATCATGGACTGGGCCTCCAAAGAGATGTACCAGGGAAGACTAACCGCTCACAGCTCAGTGGAGAGACATTTACTTAAGTGAGTATCTACAAAGACAATATATTTACAATGCAGGATCTGTCTTTTTTTTATTTTTCATTAATGAACTCTTTCAAAATTTTCACCAGGGATTTAGCAGGTATTGCCTGTGTTGAAGAGACTAGCACTCCACTTCTTTTGATTGACACAGCAGGGTGTGGTCTGAGTGAGATGGAGGTCACGGATGAGCAGTCCAAAGGCAACCAAGGTTAAGAGGTTTTCTTAAAAATAAATAAATAAATAAACAAATTAATAAAGTGCCTTTACTGACTGGGTGGTGTGATGTTTAACAGCGTGTTTGCTGTTTCTTCAGGTGAGGTAGACCTTGTTGAACTGCACATAAAGGCCTTGATTGAAGCTGGAGTCAAAGCGAAAGACATCGCTGTTATTGCTCCGTATAATTTACAAGTAAGTCCCAGATTTGACCAGCGCTGCAGCTCAGTTAGTTTAATTATCAATGTTGTTTTGTTTAAGTCAGTGATCTCATTTTTTTTTCCTGAAATTATTGCTGAAAACGAAAAAACAAGCAACTGAAAAAAGGAAAATCTTATATGTATTTACAAACTCACAATGAAAAGTAAGTCCATTCAATAGAAACAAAGATGATGCATAGTTATTATAATAAAGAAAACCTAGACAGTAAGCATAGAGTGCAATAAAAATGTAGAGAAAAACTGAATTATAAAGGATTGCACAAAATAAATTAATTATAGTAACACATTAAAAGGACAACCGAAAGAGATTATTCAGTGAGCTTTAAATTTTAATCTAGAATAAGACGAAGACCTAATGATGCTAAAAATTAGTATCAGTAATAAAAACAATAATACTGTGGTGTGAAAAGTTTACTCCATTTATATTCTCAGTTGTAAGTCGGTTTGGAGGAAAGCGTATAAGTTACTGTAGAATAGAATATTGTAATATTATAACACACATCATACAGGATTTCTTAGTCGACACAGATTTTCTCCGTATTTACTGACTTTTTCAGACAGCTCAGGAAGTTTATTGTCTACATATTAAAGATTTTTCCTTTCACAACCAGTACTGAATGGGGAATAAGGGCATCTACATGCTCTTCCTGTTGCTTGGAATCAGTTTCAACACTCCTTAGAAAAAACAAAGAAAAACTGATCTCGCCAAATGAATTAAAAACAATTTTATGTGACTTACAGGCAAAGATTTAAGATAAACATTTTTTTAGATGGATCGTTTTTACCATGGCAATTTCTGACAATTGATGCTAATGACTTGTGATATTCTCAGATTTATTATTACATTTTCATTTCACATTTAATCCTAAACTTTGTATAATTGTTATGCATTTGTCAAATGTCTGCTGATGTTGTGCTGATGCTGCTGTCCTGGTCAGGACGTTCTTGTTAAAGAGATCTTTGATCTCAGTTAGACTATTCATAGTTAAAAATGGATAACTATGAATTTTTTATCATTTAAATCCTGTCCTACCATTCATCTGAACTAATATTATAATAGTGTTCAACCCTTTTGTATTTTTCTAATAAATTAACTAAAAGAAAGTCAACACCAGAATCTTTAAAACAAAAATGACCTAACAGTGTCTGATGTCTTCATCTTTATAAAGGTCGATCTTCTACGTCAGAAACTTTCAGCGAAGCACCCAGAGCTGGAGATAAAATCTGTGGATGGATTTCAGGGAAGAGAAAAGGAAGCTGTTGTGCTGTCGTTAGTGCGGTCCAATAGAAAAGGTGACCTCTTGAGTGTGACGTGCTGTTCATTATACCACATTATTAACATGGACCATATTGATTTATTTATAAATACATTTATTACTTTACCACAGGTGAAGTTGGATTTCTGGCAGAGGACAGAAGGATAAATGTTGCCGTTACTCGCGCAAGACGCCACATCGCTGTGGTGTGCGACACGCAGACTGTTCAGAATCATCCTTTCCTGAAATCTCTGGTCAGTCACATGACTGAATTTGGTGAAGTCAGGACTGCATTCGAATACCTTCAAGATATCGTGCCGCAGAACTACACTCGTGATCCCAAAGACACAAAAACCACATCTTCCAGCGCCTCTACATCTACCAAACAGAAGACCAGAGATCAGCCCTCCTGCAAGGCAAGACAAGGACAGAAGAAAGCCACTGGAGACGGCAGTAAGGAAAATACTGCTGGTTCACAGAAACATACAAAGTCCCACACATCAGCGCTGACAGAGCAGGAGCAGAGCAAGAACAGATATGCTGAAATCAGAGAGCAGGTGGAGAACTTCATGAAGGACTTAAATCAGAGTGATTTACAATTCCCATCGACGTTTAACTCCCACGACCGGCTGCTAGTCCACCAGATTGCCGAGGAGCTGGGCCTTGTTCATGAGAGCAAAGGAGAGGGCAGCAGCAGGTGTATCACTGTCTCCAGACCTGTCAAGTCAGCAGCAGCTGAGGAGCTAACACAAGAAGAAACAACCCAGGAAGCAGAAACAGCCTCAGTTCTGCAAAGCGAGCCATCGTGTCAGCCTCCATTAGACCTGAGAAGTTTACATTTGGAGAGAATGAAGAGAGAGCAGCAGAAAAGGGAGGAAGTCGCTCAACAAAAAAAGCTACAGAACATTCCTCCAGCTCAGGGACAGCCAACAAAGAAGGCCAAAGGTTTGTATCGGTAACGTCTGAGAAAATGTTTTCTAATAAGTCCAGTAAAAAAAAAAAACAACGTGCATCTTTTTTTGTTTTACTTTCAGGGGGAAAAAAAACGAAAGGAGGAGCCTGCGACATCGCTGCTGCCGCTGCACCAGATGATGACTTTGACACTCTCATCAGTGCCGTCATCAAGGCTGAAGGCGTTTGTAGTTTTATTAAGTGTAAAGCATCTGTATTAACACTCGGACAGCTTTGCTTGTTCTGCAACAGGCAGTATTGTCTCAGTCATCATATACCAGAGGTAAGACGCACACCTCAACCCTACAATGTACTAATAGGAAACTTCATTAACTCCTAAAATAGTATGAACGCAAATGGAGACGCCCTGCACTGTTGTTCCTTAAAATCTGATTGTCATGTTTATAAAAACGTTTTAGGTTCATGGCTGTGGAGACAAGGCCAAGTCTCATGCCCGGATGAGAATAAGCAAGGAGGGTGTTCTTTATGCTGGGAGTGGAAAGAAAGACAAATCCATGGATCCTAATAAGAAAGCTCATCTGCAAAGAAAGCTGGACTCGAAACTAAAAGATATGGCATCAGAAAGGAAACCAAAGACCAAGGATAAAGATAATTAATCAACTCTGCAATTTAACAAATGTGAAGATTTTGTTCTGAAAAAATAATCAAATGTTTGATTAAAAATACTCTTTTGTGATCTCCACTGGATCTTTAACATCTTTTTTTTTTGTCAGTCCTGATGATAAGACACATCTCTTATATAAAACACCATGTCCACGTCCCGTCTAAAGCCGTCTGCTGCACAGGGTTATTCCACATTCACTTTAAATGTCAGAGGACAGATAGTGAGTGGACTTGAGTTTTTCCAGTCCTCAAACAATCCAGGCGAGAAGTAAGGGAACATCCTCTCAGTAAATCTGTCTTTGAACACATGCATCACAGTTGAATCTGCAGCATTGATGAAGACTACCTTTCCCTTGAAATAGTCCAGCTCAATAGTAATCATCTCCGGCTTCTGCTTCACGATGAGCTTGGTGGGAGGCGAGGTCTGAGCCCACAGTGAGTTTCCGCTGCACAGGCCGATCACCCAGAAACCCTCCACGGTACTGAGGAAGACGGTGCTTTTTCTTTTGATGGATTCTCGTGCCACTCCGATGTACCACTCTTTTCCTTGACCCACCTCAACGGTCCAGCTGTGCTTTCCAGATGTAAAGCCGGCGGCTCCCAACACACACAGACGGCTGGTGAAACGCTCCGGGTTGTCGGGTAGGATCTGCTTGCTGCTGTACCTCACACAGGTCAGCTCTTTTGAGAACATTAAGTTGGACTGGGCAGTGTTTGGATCCAGAATGACAGGAGCTAGAAAAAAAAGGGGGAAATTCAGTCGATTGAAGCTGTTATACACCGGAGTAAACTTGCAAGCAGCTTTGTTTTCACCCACCGTATTCAACAGTGTTTGCCATATTCTTCCAGGTGCCAAACTTCAGACGTCCCAGATGCTTTGCAGAGTTTATCAGAATGTCTCGGACACACTCTGGGTCGTGAATGTTGCATTTGACCCTAAAATGTGTTAAAATCATTACAACATATTCTTGTGGAAACATAGAGAACTGATTTTAGCAGGTGACTTTGCTGGGCATACCTTTTCTTTGTCTGCTTGTAGTCCTTAAGTTTGAAAGAAGAAAATAATTTATTAATGAAATTTTACATGAGAAAAACAACATGCATTGTGAATACAGGGTTATGTCTGAGTCACATCTGTATACACACACAACTATTTTAGGTTGGTTACTGATCATTTTTTATCCTTTCCCTTGTTTGTGAACATTTTCAACCAAATTTTTCAGTTCCACTGGTGATTATTTTCTTTGTGGAACTGCATGGAGACATGCAGACGTGTGTCCAAATACAGAAAGTTCAGGCAGTCGCTGGTCATTTTAAAACTATCATGCATCATTTAGGCTCAGCTAAAATGACAGTTTTTACATTTCTCTTCTTTTTCTTTTTTTTGGCTTTCAATGTTATTTGAAACCAGTTTGAAAATCTGGTCTTGGCTAATGTTAAGAGGGCTTATGCTGTTTTGTCTGTAAAAGCTGGTAACTGGTGTCTTCCGCTCCAGTTAAACAGTCAGCTGTGTTCACCGTCTACTTTTTAAATATTTATTAGTTTTATTAATTTTGACCTTATCAAGATATGACTGGGAGATTGAAATATGTCATCTTAAATTAACTCATAGTTTTATAGCAAAGAACTTAAAACGACTGTGTAGTAAACACTGTTTGCAAATTTACCTGTAAAAATGGTATTTTTCTGGCTCTGAGGGCAGTTTCAATATCTCTGATGGTGGAGGAGAGAGTTCCGATCTGCTCTTTGATGTTTTCAATCTTATTACACATGACCTGGACCTTGGTTTCCTCTTCCTGTTTCAGCACCTTCAGTCTGGTCTTTTCGTCTTCCCAGAGGAACTGATGAAGTTTCTTAAATTCATCTTTAATTTGTGACTCACACTGAGAGCTTTGGGTCTGTAATGTTAAAGAAATTGCTTATTAAAGACAATTATTTTGTATAATGGGACTTTTTCCATCTGAAGCAGGAGGAAAGTTGAAGATGTCACATTAATAAACCAAAATTTTTACCCGTATATAAGTTTTTGTTTCCTCCCATTGCTGTCTTGTCTTGGTCAGAGTTCCAAGTTTTTTCTTCAAGGACTCCAACATGCCAGAAATTTCCGTCTGAAAGAAGGATTAAATGTTTTAATCTTACATTTAAAGTGAACCTGTTCCGATTGGTTCTCCGCATCACCGTCTGTCATGTACATCTTTGAGGTCTTTTGAAAATGCAACTTTCAGATATTTTTCAGACAGAATTATAGAGAAATCCATCAGCATAGGCTACTTATTCATTTAAGTCCTTTAAAAAAATCCTTCTACTGAACCACAAAGATAACTTCTCTGCTATCACCCAGACTCTACTTTTTATTTTTACTCTACCTTTTTCTCTTGGGCCGCCTCCTCCGCCGGACAGCAGACATGCATTTTATGCTGTTTGGATATTTGGCAGACGAGACAAATGGGCTCTTCGTCGTTTTTACAAAAAACCTGTAATTTCTCGTTGTGAAGAAAACAAACTTCTTGATTCCTGCTTGTGTTTAGGACTTGATATTCGTCTGCTGCTAACTTTAGTCTCAAGTTGATAGGAGGCCTCCCAGAGGTGGACTCGGTACCACACACAGGACATTCTCGACATCCTTTCCATTCCCAGAATTTCTGTAAACAAACTTTGCAAATATTGTGGCCACATTTTAAAAGAACAGGAACACAGTAAATACCAGAGCATTGAGGACAAAGCAAATCCTCCTCAGAGAGAGAGTTCGTCGTCGCCATCAGGTTGAGGAGTTTCAGTCACACTAAAGGAAAACTTCCTTCGTGCAAATCAGGTGTGGCCATTGTAGGAGGTACATCCCAGAACACTCAACTGGTTACAGTAAATGTTGACCAACTAGAAAGACAAGTTAAATATCCAAGTGTGTAATGTATCTTTAGGCACATTGACGCCTCATAAAATACTAACACATTCACTTTTGGTGCACTTTATTTTCCATAATGAAATGTTTTCATATTAGACACAATAACATAATTTCACTAAATGCATAAATAAATAAACAAACAATGCATTTCAGTCAGACTCTAAATCAAATAAATCATGTGGTCTAAAAAAAAAAATGTAACAATCTACATGTCTTTAGACCTTGTGGTATTACTGCATTTCTCCTCAAAGCTTGGAGGTAAAAACAGAGGTAGTTTCAACTTAAAGATGCTGTCAGTACAATTCTTTTTATACCCCAGAACCAAGAAGGAACTGTAAATAATCTATGTCTATGCAGGTAAACACACAGTGAATTATTGTTATTATTTTGGGCTGGAGAGACCTCAGAGAAGAACCATGCTCAGAGACGAGGTCAAGTTTCTTAAAATGAGAAGTGATAAGTGCTTGTGCAGTCAAAGTAATTATGTTGATGCCTCATTCCTCACACTTCATTCAGATTCTATTTGGATAAAATTAACTTAAAAAAAAAATCAAAAATTCATTAAAAAGCTCTAATTTTGCTTCTACTCTCCATTTGACTGTTATAAGTTACAATTATTTTGTTGGTGAAGCCACAGAAACATATCCGGTTTTCATTGTGTAATTAAATATATAAGCATCTGCTATTAATGTCAGAGTATTAGAAAAATTACAAGCAGTCTCCAAAATAACTTGTAAATGGAGCTTTCAGACTTTGAGGAAAACCTACTGTAAAATAAAGAAATATTGTGCGAGATAAGAGGATTTTCCATTTCAAAGCACAATGAAATTATAAATAGTTTCTATGGAATATAAATGGTAAAACTCACTGACTGTTAAGTAACATAACGAAGGACTTTCAAATAAATAAATAGGCAGTTACGTGGGTTTATATATCATTCTAATTTCATACTGATGCCTGGCATTTTACATAAAACATGCAGCCACTTACTGATGCAATAGCTCTGGTTTGTTTAAAGTTTTCTTGCTCAAAATCACCCTGAAATCTCTGTTTCTAAAGGTAAAATGTAATAAATATATTCTACATTAAAATACAGTGAATGTGTGCATCTCACCTAAAACGTTGTGTAACTGTATGATTGGTCAAAGATCCTTTCCATGTAGGTTTCCTTCTCTGTAACATATGTTCTTAAACTCAACAATATTTTTCTGATATCATTGTTAAGAGTAAAGTAATCCCAGAATTGAAATGAAAAGGAATTTCTATGAACACAATGTGTGTTGATCCTGCTCCTTAATCTCTATGAATAAGGAAACAAACAGCTGCATGTACCTGATTTATAAAGACATACTAGTTTTTGAATGGTTAAGAGATTTTAGTTCGGTTTTACAAAACATCTCAAATAAATCAAACTAAAGAAATCAAAAGAAATGAACATGAGAACAGTATGTACATGAATACAAGAATAAATATGTTTGAACTCAGCTGAATTCAGAAAGGGCTCAACTGTTGAGTGAAAAATTGGATGTAGCATAACAAGGAAAGTGACTGAGATTACTGAGATATCACTGATCAGTTCATTTTTTACTAAAAGATTCCTATGCATAAAATATTCAACACACTAATCTATAAATGTTGTTCTTGACGGTCCGTATCCTACGTTAATGCTGCAACAGATGGCCAGTCATTAGAAACAGCGTAGGTTCTTCAGTTTATCTTGAAATTCAACACTGTTCATAATACCACGTCTCCTCTGTCGGTGTCAGACTGATGTCTAAATGAGACGGATGCCTTGATCCGAGTCCTCTGAGCCGCACTCTGGGACGTTCTGGGTTTAGTTAGGCACCCTCTGAGCAGAGCAGTGAGTTGTTGCTCCTTAAACGTCTTCAGCACATCCTGAGGCTGCCTGCTTCTCTCAGATCAGTCGGGAGCCTGTAAGGCATCATGCTGAGTCTGCAGATCCAACGCACAAACACAGTCTTGCAATCAGACGAAGCCAGGCTTCATTGAGGACTTGAAACACTTCGGACAACCCTTTGTGCCGTTTGTCTGCAGACACCTGAAAACACGAGTTCAAATTAAGACATGGATCTCTTTTTTAAACCAAATCTAAAAATCTATCCCATTAATCAACGATGTGGATTACGTTTAAACCACAGATGATATTTTACATGAGATGTAATGTAAAATATATAAACACTTACTTGAGATGGAAAATGTGGGAACAGGGTAATGCCTGCAGCTTTTGGTCCCTGTCCCCGATGGACTCTCCACACATGCCGCAGTAGAGCTCCAACTCCTCGACACACTGCAGAAACTTCACCACCTGCTCCCTGAGCTCTTCCTGCTGCTCACGGCTTCGGTAGACTCCTTCACTCAGGCAGTGAACTTTCAGTGTGCACAGCTTACACACAGGAAAAAGACAATCATAATGGCATATGCACTCTGACTGTAAGTTTTACAAAGATGGTGTGCCGGGCTGCAATTAATGATGACTTTATTTATTGATTTGCATAATTTGTGTCGGTTAATTGTCTGTCACAGCTCGGATTGTGTGATTTTGTCATGTTTAACGAAGTTCAATTACCTTGTTTCCCATTCCATCTGCTAATTCCTGTGCTCGCTGTAAAGAATCAAGAGCCTGAAAAATGGACAGTGGTATAATGATCACAGAAGTTCTCATCATGAGATCCAATGGAGTAATTATGCTAGTTTGATTTTATAATTGATATTCATATAGTATACTATGGACCTTGTCATATTCTTTCTGCAGAAGCCAACACTTTGCAACTCCCAGATAGACATGTGCTTGTCCAAGACGGTTTCCGACCTCAGTCATAATACCCAATGCAGACTCATAACGTGGGAATGCTTTCTAAACAGAAGAAGAGATGTACCAAAAAAGGTTGTTGCTTTTAAATACATAAATATACTGTAATCCTGTGAACTTTCAAGAAATACATGTTTGAAAGGGAAAAAAAGCCAATCTTTACATCAGTAACTACTTTTCAAAGATTTAAATTTGTTGGATGTAATAGTGCCACCTTACATCAACGTCATGCCTGCAGCGGTGTATGTCTGCAAAGTTTAGCAAGCACAGAGCCTGCAGAGGCCGGTCGCCGTGCTGCAGAGCAATCTTCATAGATTCCTGTTGGAGCACAGAGGATGAGAGTCAACAACATGCTAAATCAAATCTACACTACAGCCTTTGTCTCCTTAAAGTACAATGAAAGAGATGTGTTCAGCCATTTTTTTTGTAGTTTCCACATCAGTATATATATATATTCCAAGTGAGGAGCGCTGGGCAATGTGAGCTGCCACCTTTTAAACTCCTCTTGTACTCTGATATTCTGAATATGACAGGATGTGTAATCTGTTTGGCTAAATGTGTTTGGCAAATGTAATAAATCTGAAATGCATCCTGCTCTCTTGTTACTATACTTTTGCACTCCAAGGCAATGACATCAAGTTATTTTTCACCCTCAGTACATAATTAGAACAGGGTGAGGACTTAAGCCACCCTCTTCATTATCACTTTAAACCGGTGCCTCTGTGAGCATATTTTTGTCGTGGTCTTAGGCCTAGTACAACAGGACAACTGGCATTTGCACCTGTTAGCAGAACAACATCTACTGTATCTGCAGCACCGGCATCAAGAAAGACAAAAGCATCGGGGGACGGCAAGTCGGTGGGGAAACCAAAACTGTGAGGTTCATCAAGTGCTGTAAATTTGTCTCATGGTTTAAAAAAAAAAAACAATACCTCACAGCATTCCATGGCATCAGGAAGGCGGTCTAGTTTCCTGTAGGCCACTGACATGTGGTACTGACTCATGGCTCGATATTTAAGGCTCCAACTTTTGCCGTAGTCGTTGACAAGCTCAGCTGCTTTGCAGGGAAAGAATAAGGCTTTCTCATAGTCCTATAGGCAGAGATGAACAGTGAAAAAGACTAACTTAGTGGTTATTTTCAACAAATGCTAGCATATCCTCTTTACGTCCCACTAACACATTTTGGCTTGTCATTGCCTTCCCATGAGAACACAGCTACAGTAAATAACATTCAGAAATGGGCCACAACATGCGAGTGCTGTTTGACCCGAGTGTCCCCATGTTACTTTTAAGCATGTAATATTCATCACAATGCCACTGAAAGCAATCCTCCCTGGGAAGCAGGGGGATTACACTTACAAATCTCCCATGTCAAGGGTACTGTATAAACCCCCGCAAGCCAGCCTACTCACTACTCTACCCATTTCACATCACCCACAGCTACACAAACTAATTGCAGAAGACGTTTGTTGTTAAAAGTTTTGGACTGTTATCACAGTCTGTTTAAAAAAACTAACTAGAAAAATCAAAGGTAATTGTACATTTTCTCACATGTGCAGTTCAATTTTTGAATAAATTCAGTCAAATAATGCGGAGAAAAGGTTCAGATAAAATATAAACAGTGTAGCACACATCTGCTGATCTGCAGCCCAACCCAAGATTCCACTCAACAGCAGTACATATATGTACCTTCAGCTGAACATAGATATTTCCCAGACTGCAGCAGACTCTGCACTCCAGCATCTTGTCATCATTGTTGTGTGCGTAGCGCAGGGCTTTCTCGTAGCTCGCCAGAGCTTTCTGGAAGACGCTGAGGCCCAGGTAGGCATTGCCCATGCTAAGACATACCTGGCCGTTGAGCTGCAGGCTTACAGTGGTACCCTGCATGTTTAAGCAGGTCTTGCAATAGGAGACTGTTTTCTGGAAGTCGCACAGTTTCTCATTGCTGCGCGCTAAGTTCAGGTAGCCCTCGGTCAGGTAGTCTGGATCCTCCATTTCTCTGGCTGTGTCGATCTGATCGAGGGCGTACTGCAGAGAAATGGTGTGCATGAGAGGATAAAAGCTGCAGATCAGATGTCATATGTACATTTTTCTCGATTTAAGTTTTAAGTTACGTGATATAATCATCCAATCTTAAGGACCTTTCTCCATGAAGTCCTCATTAAAACCGTGTTAGTGATGAGTACAGTGGATCATGTCAACAAGACACCCGTCACTGATTCTTAGGTTGCACCTCACTTATTTACTCCGCATGGCATGGAAGCCACAAATTAACCCATGCTTCTCAAGATCGCTGTAAATGGAAGATGGTAACCTTTGACCTCTTTTCATCCAATGATCGCTGGGATATTGTGGAAATGTTAAAATGCTACTACAGCAGCAACTGTATCAGTCCTGAGCAGACATGATGACATATAAGATATTCAGTTACACACACTGACTGGATTAGCAAGCATATATACACACACAGTGATTTGCCTGATTTAGAGAACAACAGTTAAAAAGACTAATCACGGATTTTCACAAAATCATTCCTCTGAAGAAACACCAGTATACACGCTGATATATTTAACAAAGTAGCATGTTGTTGCTTTGGTGGCTTACCTTGAGCATATCTTTGTACTTTCCCATTTCTGAGTGAGCTGTGATCAAGCATCCCAGCACCCGAAACTTCCCTCCAGGATCTGAGGTCTTTTCCAGTACTTTTGTCCACACATGCAGAGCTTTGTCTGTCTGATTGGACTGATACAACCTCAGACCTTTTTCTATCTGCTGTTTGGTTTGGTCCTGGCCCATCTCTGGTGCAAGGCGCCTCATAAAACTATTCATTCGTTTAGGACATGCAGTTTCAGTGAGGCAGCAAGAAAGTAGATCCTTGCCATGCACAGTACAACTCCAAAGAAGATCCCTTGAAGATGATCCTCTCAGAGGTCGGTGCCAGAAGGCCTACCAGATCCCGCTCGATCAGCTCCGGCTGTGCTGAGACGGAGAGGAAACTGGATCTACCGAAGCACAGCGGCGACACACCAAGACCATTTTCACCAAACGCTGTATAGAGAGCTAGAAGGGCAAAAAAATATCATCCCTGTTCAACCACGCGATGATCCTGCGTCACCATCAACAGATCAAAAATTCTCCTTCGGATTTCCGTTTGAAAAATGGAAAAGAAATCCTGTATCCCGGCTGAGTGCTAGCAGTGATATACCAGAATATCTACTCCCTCCACACCCCAGCGAAAAGGAATTCTCAGCACCCCTGCTTCCAACCCCCTCCACCTTCCTCCTACTGCTGGCGCTACAGCAGATGGCCTTGTCACTCTAGACCATGTGTCCCTTCAGGAATTAAGTTCTGCCCTCAGCAAACTGCCCCAAGGTCACTACAACTCCTAGCAATCTACCTTCACACGAAACACTACTCACTGGGAAACACTGGAGTTTTAACGTCACAAACTTCTGGAGCATTTAAAAACAAACATAGTCAAATGTCAGAGGTGTTTGGAAACTGATGCTGTGAACCGCCATATGGGAATATACCCATCTTTATTCTCCAACATTAAGGAAGCTCTCAGGCAGTGCTCATGGTGACTGTAAGTTCCTACTGGGAGTCCTTATGGAGACACATATGGGCCCCCAGAAACCCCCACCCCTCATCTCAGCGTCAGCAACTGATGCTTAGAATAGTTCACAAAGTCTGACATGTTCCTGAGCTTAGGTTTCAGCTGCACAGCCTCTTGCAGCACATCAATGGGATCAAAGTTTTGGTCTCCCTGTAGTAGCTTTCTCTCCCTTCATTCCACTTTTCAAACAAGCACTTTTAACACCCTGCCTTTTACACTGAGTATAATTTGATCAAAGACAAATATGCAGGAACAATTTTAGATGCTTCTCAGTAAAACTGCAAAAGTTAAAGATGCTAAATTCTGCTAGTAAACATTATCAAAAGACAAAAACAAAACAAACGGATAGCTTGTAGATACAGTGATATATTTAACATTTCTCATAACAGTTCAGCTTGAACAACAACAGAGTACATAAAAAAACAATCTTCAGACAAAAAAAAAAGTGAAAAAGTTTAGTTAAAAACATCCTCTGTTATGTTTATACACAATGACTTGAAATTTGAAATGAAGGATATTTTGCCTTTGTAAGCATTAAAAAGACATTATACTGAAGGGTATGTTGTCTAGCTCTTCATGCATGTTAAACTAGAAGTGCACAGGAAACATCAAATTAGTTCATCACTGGTTACATCATCACCACATATCAACTTCCCAGCTAAGAAATCCACAATGATGCACTGCAACAGCAGCAAGTGACACACAAGCCTAAATTGTCATACCTAGGAATGATTGACACAGTTGAGTGAAAACATTTAGCATTAATTTACTCATTAGATTTCTGAACAGTGTAGTACTATTCAGTTGTCTAAAAGTCTTCCCTGATTCCCTGTGGTTACTGTGTGGACCACAGTGTCAACGTCAAGAGGACACGTTAGGCCAAGACGAACTGCCAGTTTGTGAGGAGGATTTTTATACCTCTGATAACTGAAACCACAGATGTGGCTGGGTTAAACTTCAGCGTATTAGCATCACCTTTCTTACATTTGTCTCTGAAGACATATATGCAGCCATTACAGCTGGCCACTTTCCACAGTGATGGGATGCAGCTCCACACTTCGGGGAAGCGCAGGCGCGTGAAGCTCTCCAACAGTGGATTGTAGCACACCAGGGAGTCTCCTTCTGCTACAATAAAAATCACATCCATGTGGACGGCAGCATGCATGCAGCCAGCAAATGGCAGCATGTAGGGTTTGATCTGGCACTTTTGTGAGGCGGTGTCAAAGCACTGAATGAGACGGGATGGCTTAGTGAAAAAGTCCATATCGTTCTCTTCCCCACCGAGCAGGTATATGGTGCCTCCCAGATTAACACCAGCAGCCCCAGACACAGCAGTGTCCAGCTGGCTGGTCTCTGTCCACTTGTTGTCCTTCACTGTGTAATAGATGACGGCATTAGAGAGTGTGTCCTGCAATGTCTTACCACCTAGTGAGTAGATAGCATCTTCCGTAGAGACGGAAACCATGGTGTGGTGGAGACGGTCTCTGAGCAGAGGTGCACAGCGCTCCCAGTCCATAGTGTGCATGTTGCACTTCCACATGCGGCGAGGAATAGACCCTCCAACCACGTACAGGTCACCACCATGTTTACAGGCTGCCGTGATCTGATGGCATAAACTGTTCTGGCCGCTCACGCTGATCACGTCGTCTTCGTCACAGTGCAGCGACACCGCAAGGGAATGAGTCCTTGTCTCTTCTTTACCAATCAGGTAAATGTGGACATTCTCACCAATTTCCTGAAGACAAAGCGGACATAGAAATCACTGACAAACAGTTTCAGGGAGCAAGTAATAAACTTAATTTAAAAAAACCTGACAAACTATCAGAACTTTTTTCCCACTACTTTTCATTTGATTCCAAACCGAATAAAAACTATTTCAAATTTGCTGTTCCAGTACAGAAAAAAATACCCTCATATTACACATTTGTAGCAAATTGATAAAATCAAATAAAAACAATTTTGATAAGGTTTTCTGTAATTTTAAGTAATAAAAAAATGGTTTTGATGCAATGTATATTGCATACTTATTGCTTGGCAATATTCATAATCAGTCCTAGCCCTGAAAAAACATCACAAAAGTTGACTTTAAAATGGCATCCTCTTATCTTTATGTAGCAATACTACCTTAAGATTCTCTTTGAGGATGCAAGAGAACTCCTCTCTCTCAACCTTGTTGTGGTTTATCCATGACTCAATGGCCACTGTTGGATTCTGGGAGCTCGGAACACCATCTAAACACAAACACAGTGCCTTTAACAGCCTCCACTCAGAAAATGTGTTTCAATTATCAAAGTAACATTACAATGTTTTGCATGTTAACTACTCAGAACGACTTTTCCTTTTTTTTTTCTACAAAGATTTTCTTTTTAAAAAAAAAAGGCAAAGATCAGGCGCAAAGTGCACAATTCTCATAATGAAGGATCTGACTATTTACAAGGATCCTTTTTATTTTGTATGACATACAAACTAACTGAAAAAACTGAGACCCTGAAGTACCGCAATTAGAAAATTATACAACCACTAGAGTGAAAGGATTTTTTTTTCCAAATATATGGAAAATTTATGTTAGATTTATTGGCTAAAATATGTGACAACAATCTGTTATACCTTTAAGGATGTCCAAAAGCAGACAGAGAGGCAGATTGAGAAATTCTTCAGTCTGATGCAGCTGAGCCAGGTGGATTTTAGCACAGTGCTTGGCTGCAGTATACAGCTCCTGGTCACTATGTCTGTCTGCGAGCCACATCACCTGGACACAAAGGGGAAAAAATGCTCATTCCACAAAATCCTCACTCAACTGCATGGACTGTTACATCTATGAAAACAATAAATTACCTGTAAACAGTTCTTGACCTCCACTGTGCGCGAGAGGAAGCGAGAGCATTCCTCAAACAGAGCAGTCAGCTGGTACATGTCTGCCATCTCATAGGTGTCCTGCAGCTCCTCCACCCTTAGTTTAATCGTGCCATGGTAGATATAGTCAATCAGTAGTTGAAAGACTGTGGCACTCACATCCTTCAGCTCGATAGCGCGGTTGTGGGACTCTTTGAGGTTGGAGGTGAACATTGAGCGGAAGAAACTGCTCTGTGCTGAGAGCACCAACCGGTGCAGGTTAAACTCTTTGCCGTCCACGGTGATGGTGACATCAGCAAACAGCCCGTCCTCCAGGCACAGGTCCATGATGCTCTTTACCACACGACTCGAGTGTGAGCGGTCGGTGAATGTATATCCCAGGAAGTAGTTTTCCTCAACACTGAGGCCACCCTCCTCGCTGGACTCCATCTTTGCCGCTTTCCTAGTTGAAAGCCAACAAAAAGCATCAACATGTATATAGCTCAATGACAGTTTATTAGTTGCTTCTTGCAAACTGAAGTGCTGCCTCCATTGAGGTAACAACATTCAGTCCATTATAATAAATGCAGTTTGATGACAGTGTATCAGTTTTAAACATTTTTATTTTATTTATGACAATAGTGTATACTAAATATTGTGCAGACGGAAAAGGGAATTTATCTGAGCTCTAGTGGAAAAACATAAACAAATTGCTTATAAAAAGACAAACGTTTTTTTTATGTAGCTTGAACACCATGGTTTTTGAAAGGTTATTTGTTTCTAAATAGTCCAAGTAACACAGATGCAGCTACTCAAAAGATCCCTTATGAAGCCATTTTTATAAACTGATGAGAACTACAGTGAATTATTACAAGGTGAGAGCTATTAAGTGACGCAGATGCTTTTTAACTCATGCTTTTCATTTTCTGTAATATCCCATTTTAAACATGAAACTAGAAAAACTAAAAGATTTTTTTTTTTTTTAAATCTGTGACGCTAGCTATGTTGTTTTGATTAGCTAACGTTAGCGCTCATAGAAGCTAGCTGCGCGCCGTTTACTCTGGAGCAAATTTAGAAATGACATTGTTGAAATTAGGGTAAAACTTGTTTGTTTTTTTAGCAACGGTATATTAAATAATAGTACAAGCAATAAGCAAGTATGTATGGTTACCTTTATCCCCACTACTTAAACATTCAGAAGCTGCTGAACCGTTCACCGGAAGTAAATAAAGTTTTTCAGTGAACAGCTAGAAAAGCAATCACCAACCACTTACTGCCATCGTGTGGTGGAGTTTTGTTACTGCAACGCCTCATTCCACTACCCAGATTAAGACACTATCGTTATTTATGCTTTTATTATGGGCTCAGGAACACGTTCTGAAAACGCTTGTCAGCGAATATTGCTCATTTAATTGTTAAAAAACGGTCTTGAAATTCCTTGAAGTACAGTACAGTACAAGTGCAACATTTGTGTCCTCAATTCTTTGAAGTGTGTTGCTGGCATTAAAATATTTGCTTTGGTTTTATTTTCTGACAAATTTAGAAATTAAATGATTTGTAGATCATTACATTTTTTTTTTTTTTTAAGATTCTGAATAAATGTCGAATAAAGTCTGATAAAAATGGGTGAGAAGGTATTTTAGGTTAACACACTGATTTATATGTAGCTTTAGTTTGTGGGGTTTTGTATCCTTTGGTGTTTGTACTTTAGTATTGCACAATAAAAAGAGAATATAGTTGCTTGTGTGTCCTGTTAGCTCCAGGATTTTCCTGTTCTGCCTCACAGCCATCTGGCTTTTGGTTCATTTTTCCTATCTGGAAAAATGTCTGGTATTTAGTCCACGTTTCCCTCTGCTTTGGTTTCACAAGCCTTTGAGAGAGTGTGGAGGTAAGACTAATGTGGTGTGATAATCAGAGAAGAATGAGGTTACATCTCAAAATCTGCCTTCAGATCATTTTGTGGCTCTGGTTTGACCAAGTGCTGCAGGGTGAGTAAAAAACAAAGGATCTGCTAACAGTTCTGGGATTAAGACTGATGTGCATTTTGTTTTTCTGTTGCTACATTATGATACTGCGTGCACTTCTTAATGTGAATTACAGATAACTAAACAAGTGCTCGCTTTAAGGACTGCGAAGTTCAGGTTATCTTCAGTGAATTATTTTTTGAATTGGTTAAAGTTCAAGTATTTTCTCCTTCAGATGTTTCTGGAGGCACAAGTTCAACAACTGCCTCCTCTCTTGATGATGTGAACCTAATGTTTGAGGTACTTTCTGCACTTCTGATTTAAACCAACAAACATGTTATCTAAAATGCATACTGTTTCTGTCTAAGTAAAACATTATTTTTCCTTCTTATACGCAGTTTCTGCTGGGTGGAGCGGTGATAGACCAGGACAACAACGTCCTCCTGCTGGACAAGGAGATGGCATCGATGAGGCAGGGGCGGGAATTCCTGTCTCAGATCAATGATGACATTCCAAAAAGTCTGAGCTCCATGTCGCTCATGGTCAGCCTACTAGAGACTCGTCAGAAGACCCCTCTGACTCAGTCCGAGTTTGACAATCTTGTCCTGAGCATGGTGTACTCAGCTCACCAGGCTTTGGTTCAAAAGACCAGAGAGAAGCGGGAAGCCTGGGGTGGAATGCTCCTGCAGCTGGCAAACATCACAGTCTATGAACTACGTGGAAGTTTTCTCTTCAACTATTCTTAATCCACGAGCTTACACTGTGTGTAAAATGAAGGTGTGTGCCACTAATCAGCTGCTTTGAATCTGTTTCCTTTGGGCATTCATTACTAATTATGCATGTAGTGAAAGATCTGCTAAGACTCAGTTATATATGAATGAATACTTTTTATTGTTGTACAGTAGAAAAATAGCTGAGAGAATACACTCAGCATCCCAGTTTTGAACTGGTTCATACAAGAGAATCTAAAACCTTTTATAAACATGCAAACAATCCCTGAAATTACAAATAAAAACATTAACATTGGAACATATATTTATACATGAGGATTTTTAAGACTCTGGTAGTTTAAGAGTTCATGTCTTCCTCATCTCTGCTTGTTTTTCTTTGAACACCCAGTCTTGGTTTTGGTCTCAGTTTCTTCCAGAGAAGCTAGTTTTTTCTTGAGCTTTGCATCTGGACACTTTCGGTCCTTGTTATGGCGCTGCCGACTCCTCCGCTGTCCCCTTAAACCGTCCGCTGAAGCTGAGGTTCCCTCGTGCGCTTTGTGCCGACCGCTGACCAAAGACTCGTCATGGTCCCACACCAGCAGCGTTACACCTGAGAGCGAGCATGATGGTGCTTAAGAAAGACTTTTTCTCTCAATAGAGCCAAACTGAGTCAAGTTAAATTTCTGGAGAACTCACCCATGCCAGATCCAATTACATCCCCCATTGGACTGAATTTGTTGATCTGCAGGAACAAAATTGTTTGCCTTAATAGCCACAGCTGAAGTGTTTTTACATGGTCATCCATACGAGAATGATACTCACGGATTTGATCCCTGAGGCAGTGGAATCGTAAAGCTGAAAAACCAGCTCTGCAGTGTTGGAGTCAAACAAGTCAATGGTCCTCTGGTCGCCAGTGCAGATGCGGTCATCAGGGTAACGTCCGGCCACAATCAGGTCATACGTTGGATGCCATGTGGCCTACACAGAACAAATAGAAACAACATTCTGTTGCCAAAAATGTTATAAATGAAATGAAAACTATTATGTCTCCAACAAAGTCTTATTGGTGGCACAGCCTCATAGAAATTGTAATCCTTTAATCCTTGATTATAGACTGACATCTTTCCATGGGCCCAGAAATGGATGATTTCAGTCTAATAAAATGGATGTTTGTGTAAATGGATGTAGGCTTTCATGTGTCAGACAACAATCCTGTTTGCGCCTCACTGCATGAAATATCCTGTACCCAACGTTGCAGAATATAAACACAGCTCATTTTCATTAAACCCTTTAAATGTGTAATAATGTCAATTTTTCGTGCTTGTTTGTGTATAAACTTTAGGTGTCCTAAAAAATGTATTATCATTATTATTCCTCATCAGGTTGTTTGTAGTCATGAATCCTCAGGAGACATTTCTGCAGGACAAACTGAAGGATGAACACATACAGAGAGGAAACCAACCTTGATGGGTGTGAGGTGCTGAAACTGCCTGTGTGGATGTTGAATGATGTGTTGAGGCTTCGACCAGTCAGAGGATGAGTACACACGGATCTGGTCATGCTGATCTGTGGTGAGCAACTTGGAACAGTCCAATGGGTTAAAATAGGCTGTGAAGACACAAAAAAACCCCACAAGATTTGGAAAAGTGATTAAAGATCATCTCAACCCTGTGGGATCAAAGCAGCCAGTAAGCTTTGAATGGAGATGTGCAGTTCCAGTGGCGCAACCTGTAAAGTATGACTCACAACTCAGACACATGCAGGATATATGCAATCAGTCTGACATTAATAAAATTAATAACTATGCTTAAACTTCACTGTATAGATTAAAATATCAAATATCAAATAATATTAATAAAATATATTAAATAGAATATATTAATTTACAATTTTATACATTCTTTACAGCTTTCCATTGTAACAGTCTGTCCAGCCTGCTTGAAGACACCAGTTGTTACACTATCTGTGGAAGGAAAGTCAAATGCCATCTTATATGGGAGTGTCCACCAAGTCTGAACCACTTTCATTACTATCTCCATCTTTGATGGCGAGTTCTAAGCTTTATTGATTCGGCTAAAAGAAAGAAAAGCTGGCTGTGTTTAACAGTGCACCACTCTGAAACTAACAATCTATCATGCGATTTGTGATCCATGAATTAAGAAAACGGATCAGATGAGGACTAAAAACCTGCACTGTGACAACATTAATACCAGATATGTCTCAACAACATTTAGTATGAATCAGGAAGTCAGGAAAACTTGCTCTTCAAGCAATTTAGAAAGTTAACGTTTTTCAAAGAGAGCGTTACCGGAGTTGACGGCCCTCTCATGAGGCATTTCATGGAGGAAGCTTTTTTTGTCTTTGATGTTCCTCAGGTCCCAAAGCTTCACTGTGTGGTCAACGGAGGCCGTCGCCAGCAACCAGTCGCATCGGGTGTTAAACTCTGCATGGGTCACTTTAGCTTTGTGCAACTTGTCACTAAAAATCTGGAAAAATAAAAAATAAAAAAGGTATTAACACTTTTAAATTCCCATTCTCGCAGACAAAAACATTCTAGCCAAAAAAAAGCTCAGACAATCATCTTAACTTCTTTAGATCAGTACAGTCAATTGTAAATGAAGTAATGACAGTCTGTGATTGAAGTGCAGACTTTTAGCTGTTGAACTGTTCAGGATTTATTATCATCCGCTTACAATCCCTCTATCTTCCCACATTCAAAAAGTAACTGGAACAGATTATGTAACTATAAGCATTATATTCACCATTTCAGACACAGCACTGCACATTTCAGACTTTTCCCTACTCTATCAGCAGTTGCATCATAAATAAAAACCAGTAAGATATTTTCCAGTATAGTCTAATTATTCTGTTCTCAAACATTTTAACTCAGCGTTTGAACACTTACAAAAGGTTTTTCCTTGACAATAACCTGCCTTCCTCCATGAGACAATTCTGGACTTTGTGAGACCAAATTCTGGATCTTCCATGAGACCACGGCCGTTATGGTGTCGCTGAACTTGTGGGTAAGTTTATTCTTTCCAAGCATGAACAAAACTGAGGGATTTAGCCACTCCAAAAGTTTGGCTACCTCTTTAAATGGTTTGTTTAACAGTTTCAGCAGCACCTTTTTGGATTGTGTATTGAAGATTCCCACAAGGAGATACCGAATGAAAATTCAACCTTTTGAAACAAACCGCAGACCTTTTATCCATAAATCCATCAGCGGATAATGAACAAACAAGCCTTCGCTATCAGACAACTGACCAATTTATTTCTAATTATATGTGAGAATGGATAAATGGATTTTTGAATAACTAAAACTGAGCCTTCATTTAAATACAATGACATTGTCAAATGTCCAGATACTTATCGGCCAGATTATATATGACTGATGTCCTGGTCACAGGAAAATAAAAGACAACAATTAACTTCCTTCTTTTTAAACAATCCACCTTTTGGCCATCCATCCCCAGAAGTGAGAGCTGTCCCACATTGTCTCCAGTCACGAGCATCTGTCGGCTAACAGACACATCAACACAGCAGAACCAATAGCTGTAAAAGACAATAAAGGAGAAAGTCCATTGATGGGCATGTATAATGATCCAAAAGCTAAAACATGGCCAAGATTGGTGATGTAAATGTTCCCAGTTAAATATCTAACTTAATATTCTACATTGTGACTTTAATAACATATGAGGTTGAATAAAAAATGACAGTGAAACTTCATTAAATTTGCTATGTGCTTCTCACAGCTTTGGCAATTAACATCTAAACAAAGAAACAAAAAAAAAAGAAAAGACATTTAAATCTTACTGTCAGTGAAAAGATTGTTCTAAAATTAAAGGAAATAAAAGCAAAACCGTTTGTAGAAACCAATATTTTTGTCATTGCCTAGCATCAGTCTTCTTTCAGTTTTCTCACCAGACATTGTGGTGATCGTGGCCACAGTCTTCGGTTCTGGACAGTAGAGTGGGTGAGCGCCCCTCAAAGTTCTGCATGGTCAGTGTCCCTTCGCCAGAAGCCACATAAAGTTTGGAAAAGTCCGTGGGGCAAAACTTCATCCCTCCAATAAAGTCTCCTGCTCCATTCTGTGCACATAAATACAAATGCAAGCCTATTACAGGGGCGTTTTTTATCATGCAAATGTTAAAACCAGCCCGGGCCACCTGACAAGAAGACTGATGCTAGACTGAGCGGACCTAAAATCTGCAACCCTGAGGGAAAAAAAAGTCTCTTAGTCTTACTTTAAAGTGTCTGTGTTGGCAAACACTGTTAGAGTCGTCCCACTGAAATCTCGAAGTGCTGTCGTACCTCCCATAGAAGAGGTGAACAACTGAGTGGGATTTAAGTGGTTAAACTTCATGTCTGTAACTGAGTCTCCAGCCCCCATCTAAGCAGAAAATCAATAACAGTGTGTTGTCAAACACATCTAAGGTGAAGGGTTCTGAAATCAGCAGCAGCCTCAGTGTGTAAGCCTCAAAAAGGCTGCAGATTATCATGGCTAGATGTTGGAAGATTTCACACTTTTGGTCATACAAGTACCACACACACACTCACCCCTCGAGTAAAGCTTTTCTTTGCGGGATTCTCAAAGTCCCACAGAAAAATGTCTCCACCTTTGGAGGCTGCAGCCAAGGTGGTGGGATGAGTGGGGTGCCACTCCAGACAGGTGATTCTACGGTCAAATGGGCTGCTGGCACCATGGAAATGATAAGATGACAGGGAGCGGATGAAAGGTTCCTGCAGACACTGAAAGGGACAAAACACAAGTGTTTAAGATCACAGTCATGAGTTAACATGTGTAACATTAATCTTCCGCTCATCTGGATTTTTAAAACTATTCTTTTCTAATTTTTTTTACACTTCATTAAAAATGGGGGTAAAAAGGGACAGGAACATTGTGGCATTCCCAGTAACTCATTTTCCTCAAACTTCTCTCACCTGTCTCATCTGGGAGTGCAGACTTTGTCCCAGAGTGCTCCTGTAAATATAGTGCAGGATACTTCCATGAACATTCTTCGTCTGGACTCCTGCAGACTTGAGAGGAAGACCTGGAAGACGCACAAATCCATTCAACTGTCATATAAATAACATCTCTGGTGCGATGTAGTCCGACAGAAGAAGGACTGCACACCTGATTTGGATGTTTCTCCATCCTTCTTTTCGCGTAGTTTCTTAGACAGAGTTGGACCAGACTCCTCCGCGGCTCTTTTATTCACTTTCTTCTTTGATCCATTGCCATCGGACTTCGCGGCTTTGCTTCTCATTTCTCCCCCTTTAGAAGAACAAAACAATAAAACAGCACACCACGTGTGACTTGACACGATAATGGATTATCTGTCTGCATGAATAAAGCTAAACCCGATGCTTACCTGTGATGGTCAATCTTTAATTGCAGCAGTGAAACATCGGGAACTCTGTTTGCATAATATCACAGCGGTACACGTGACTGCAATGGCTGCAAAACGCCTGTTTCGTAACATAGGTGTGTTATGGCTCGTGGACAGCAGGTGGCGCTGCTTGTCAATAGAAAGCACAAGTTTTATTCAATTGATACTTTATAAATCTTTGCAATACACAACATAATAATGTGATTCATTGATTTATATAAAAAGATTATGCTCGGTCATATAATTAGATAGGCTAAATATGTAATTGTCAGTATTCACTTTAAATATGTGTATGTAATTGATATTTTGAAATATCTTTCAGTTTTATATCCTCTGTCATTATTGCATGAACGTCATGTATGAATATTACCACTTGCCAACATGATAAACATCAATTAATATATTTAGATAATATACATCAATATTGGTTGGAATTGTAAAAATATTTTCTGAATTTATTACTTTAAACATTGTTCCTGTTATCTCTACTCTGTTGTAAAAAATATTGTTTATTTAACTTTATTCATTTTGTTTGTTAGTTTTTATGTTTTTATTATATCACTAGGTTTTAGGTACACTCTGAATGCTGAATGTTTTTAAATGAGCTACGGGCAACCTTTTCCCAACGGGATACAGTTATGTATGTATGTATGTATGTATGTATGTATGTATGTATGTATGTATGTATGTATGTATGTAT
>JBBBVU010000010.1:21170632-21180756 GCA_037177055.1 Atherinosoma microstoma
ATCTATCTATCTATCTATCTATCTATCTATCTATCTATCTATCTATCTATCTATCTATCTATCTATCTATCTACAATAACGTGTTGCAGTGTTATGCTTAATGATGGCGTTATCACAAATCTCAAGACTGTATTTGAAAAATGAAATATATTTGTAGAACAGCAAACTACATTTTGAATTACTTTCTGATACATAGTAAACATGTTATTATCAAAAACAAACATAGCATCATTGTGAAATTCATCATCTCCTCGTTGCTGTTTACTTTTGGTTGCTTAGTTTCTGAGTTCAGGATCTACATATTTTAAATTTTTTGATGTTGACATGGTTAAGTGGGGACTGACGTAAAAGGAAGCGAAGGCGGAAGCACGTGCTTGTTGTTATGAGATCTTATTGGCTGCCACTGACGCTGCTTTTGAAAAAGTGCTCTGATTTGAGGCGGAGGGAAGATTCAAAATTAGAGCAACAGAAACGGCGAAGCCAAAACGAGCGACAATGAACAAACAAGCGTAAGTGCAGCCTTTTTAAAATATGAAGTATTTTTGCGTTCAGAGTACTTAACCTAAATCTATCATATGTTGGATAAATGCTAAGTTTAGAGTTAACGAATTTATCGACTGTTTGACTAGCTTAGCCGTTTCGCTGGCTAGCCGGAGGCTACATTGCCGTGAGGCACTGGCTTTGTTGACCATTCATCACAGCTTATTGTCATAAACAACTAACGTTAACAATGGGTTGAACTGTGACATATTTTCCTTCAGGAGATTTAAAACCCCCCGCAGGCCTCCCACCAAAAAGTCTCCCAACAACCAGAAAGACCCGGTTGGGGTGAGTACAGCAGGTTTTTTTTGGTTAAGTAGGATAACTTGATCAGCAGTGCTAATGTATCTCATTTTTTTCTTTTGTGTTTTTGTGATTTCGTCAGCTACTCAAGGGAATATTCTGACTGTAGTAGAGAAATCGGTGTTTTCACGTGAAGCTGATTTTGATATAATGTTATTCAGGTTTACTGCCGTGTGCGGCCTCTAGGAGCAGAGGACGAGGAGTGTTGTATTGAGGTGATCAGCAGCACAACCATCCAGCTGCACGCTCCTGAGGGCTTTAAAGTAAACCGCAATGGAGAATACAAAGAGGTAAAAAAAAGTTAAACAGAAGTTATTCTGATTTGATTGTGAATGTTATCCGTTATAATACACTTGAGTTGCATGGATGCATTTGGCAACTGTCCAGCATCATGGGTTACTCATAGCTTATTTATAGTCAATACCACACACAAAATCCCTTTTTATTAAAGCACTTGTGGTCCAAACAAGTTAAATTTGTGGACGACTATACGATTCAAAATAACACAATGTTAGATTTGGTCTTTGTACGGGATTCATTATCTTTTAAAATGCATGTTTTGTTATTTTAAAAACAAAGTGTATTATATTTGTGCTATATATGAATAGATTATTTTATCTTTTCAGACACAGTACTCCTTTAAAAAGGTATTTGGAGTTTCTGTATCTCAGCTGGAGCTCTTTGAGCATGTGGCTAAACCTCTTGTTGATGACCTCCTTCATGGAAAAAATGGTAAGACCCCAGACCAACTGCAGAAATAAGCCATGATTATTTTACCATACAATATTTGGTTAAACCACAGCCAACTAGCACATTAACCTTCATGGTTATTCTGCTATATGCTCGTCGCACTGAGTATTTGACCCCAGACCAACTCCAGAAATAAGCCATGATTATTTTACCATACAATATTTGGTTAAACCACAGCCAACTAGCACATTACCATTCATGGTTATTCTGCTATATGCTCGTCGCACTGAGTATTTATGCTCTGTATAAATGTCATAAAACAAGAGTTTGGTATGGGAGATCATTAGTGATTTTTCTGGCTTTATCTGTTGTAGGTCTACTGTTTACATACGGGGTGACGGGAAGTGGAAAAACGTTTACCATGACTGGTTGTCCAGGTCAGGGTGGACTTCTGCCTCGTTCCCTTGACATGATCTTCAACACTATTGGTCCTTACCAGGCGAAAAGATATGTAAGAGACTAGTATTCCAGAAATTGTGTTATGTTTCTATCTCATCTGAGTCTCTTTTTTTTTTTTCGTTTTTGGTGAAATGTGTTTATCTAAATCATTCTGATTGCCTAGGTTTTTAAGACGGATGATAAAAATGGTATGGAGGTTCAGTGTGAAGTCGATGCTTTGTTGGAGCGCCAAAGGCGGGAAAACAACTTGTCTATTCCTAAAACTCCATCCTCCAGGTAAAAACTCCTTTACAATGTTTGGGTCTGGGCTGGCTGAAATGTTTGTCAGCTGTGAGAGAAACTAAGGGAAATCTGTGGAGGTAAATCTGTAATGGGATTTATTTATTTGATGCCATATTGAGACATTTGCATCTGTAGTTGAAATTTGGAAATAAGTCTGACTGCATGAAGTAGCTATCGCCACAATCCAAATGGTTTTTGGAGATGCATTTTAAAATTTAAGAGTGGGCCAGAATCTGACGCGTATCTGCTTTCTTATTTATGTTTAGCACTTAATTCATAACATAATTTTACAAGCTTAGTATAACACAGATTAAGATTATATGGCTAATTTTGCAATGTGATATTTGTTCATGTTGCATAGAAACATTTCGGTGCTCTGAAGCACATTCAGCCCTCTATCTATAACATGCTATTTTCTATTTTTAGGCAAAAGATTGATCCTGAAATTGCTGACATGATTACGTCAGAGGAAGCTTATAAAGCAGATGGTGTGGATGAGGACAGCAGCTACAGCATCTTTGTCTCCTATATTGAAATCTACAACAACTACATCTATGATCTCCTTGAGGAAACTCAGGAAGATGTAGTCAAGCCAAAGTATGTTTGAAACAATGAGTGACGTGTAAAATTCAAATGTATCCATCAATAGGCATAAAATGAATATAAGTTAAGTCGGTTTTATCATTTAAACCTTTCATGGTAGAGTAGGGTGAGAGACAAAAATGCTGTCTTTTTGTTTTTACTAGGTGGAATGGTGGAGGCACACCTGTGCGCCAGAACACTGAGTTCATGTATGTGAAAAGTGAATTCTCATCCATCAGATATGAGAGTAGCTGAGTTGTTGCTATTGCACTCAAATGTACCATTTAGAAAGTAAATAGAATCTTGCTTCATCAATGTTGGAGACATTTTTAAAGTAACACAAAGGTTGTGATGAATGGTATGTTAAATTCAGAGAAATCAAAGAAGTTACCTACATGTAGAGCTAGGCATTGTTTGAAATGCTTTAAAACTACTGCTGACATGAGACCAGAGATTCAGAACGGATGCTGAGGCAATCTTTTGTTGGTGGATCAACACAACACAAATATTTTAGTGATCTGAAGTCTCTTAATCTGTGAAATACAAACATCTTTGGAAAAGAGAGTCCTGAAACCATATGGTTTATTTTGATTTTATAAAATAAACTATTATATGATCTGAATTTGCAGATATGTCAATACATTTTATCATCTAAAAGTCAGTACTGACATGCACATTGCCACCTCAAGCTTCAGCAATGTGATTAAAACTTTTTACTATTGTTTAGATTATTTATTTATTTTATTTTTTTAACAATAATAAACTTGTAGATTATGACTCCAGAGGCCTGTACTACGAAGCGTGATTAACATACCCCAGATATCTTTCTGTTACCTGGGTTGACTTACCCAGACATTCGGATCCGGATAAGCCGTACTAAAGCTGGTTATCAATTTGGTAATTCAACCCAGGGTTTTTCTGTCTTGATCAGTGCACGCCAACATGAAGGAGTGGTGTCTGCAGCGTTTAGTTTTTCAGCTTAGTTTTTCATAAAGTTTTACAATGCTACACTTGAATAGCTTTTGAAGTGTAAATGTGAACATGCACAAGAAACCCCAAAATATTAGTACTTCTGGTGCTAAAATGTAATACCCAGCCCTTCATGAAAACATGACCAACATAACTGCCGACTGTGGCTAAACCAGGTAATGTCTCCACTGTTGATAAGGTTTTTCTTTTGGCTGTGTTAAAATCCTATCATCCTTCCCCTGCTGCCTGTAGTCTTTGCCATGGCCAAACTTCTGTGCATTTCTGTGTATGGCATTCAGTATTTTAGCCAGGCAGGTCTATTTCTTTGGCTTAAGCATCCATATCCTTCCCCCATCTCCATTCAGTGCTTGATACTTTTTCTATCTGTTGCATGAAAGAAACCGTAGTTCTACTTCAGTGAATAACATGTTTATGTTATTGTTGTAGACCACCTCAATCTAAAACCCTCAGAGAGGATCAGAATCACAACATGTACGTGGCTGGATGTATGGAGGTGGAAGTTAAGTCTGCAGAGGAAGCATTTCAAGTATTCTGGAGAGGTGAGTTCTTTATACACAGAGATCCATTTTCAAATGTAAGAGAATAGAAATGTGTTGCTAAAAAAAGAAACACTGCTGTGATGATTTTAGTTGTGACTGACCTGGAATTGCTGACCTCTGGGTCGGCTCTGTCCAGGAAATGACGTCAGTATCTTCTCTCTGAGCAGGTCAAAGATTTATGGAGAGAAAATAGACTCAATATTATTGTGTGTGTGTGTGTGTAATACATGGTTTGTGAAATAATTTGTGTGTCACCTTGGATACTTGTATGTGTATGTTAATATGTACACAAATATGAACAAATTTCACACTAATAAATTTTCACATGCACAAATTACAAAAATGCACAAACATTAAAATTCTACACACAAATGTCTTACCTGCAACCTCACAAATCTCATACTTTTATGTTCAAAAAGGCTCCTACACAGACACTTCGTTGAATACATGTGCAAAAATCACCTGGTACGCACGGACAAAACTGCAATTACACACAATCAGTTGACCAATGCTCGAGAGGTTTTAGAGACTCTTAATGCTCCCAGGAACCTCACAGCTTTGAGCATACATGGTGCTTTTAAGTGCTGGTGTAAAGCTGGGTCATCTGGATTTCCATCGGATTTTCTTCCCTAGTTATTGCAAAATGGAAAAGATGCTTTCTATTACAGAATAGTTCTCAGATAGATAGATAGATAGATAGATAGATAGATAGATAGATAGATAGATTTGTAACAGCTATATACTTTCTGAGAACAGACTTCATGTAAATCATCACAAGCTTTGAGAGACGTCACACTTTGGCTGAAATGTTCAACAATTCAAAGGGCTGCATATGTAACTAGAAAAGTGATTTTGTTACTGTAAGTATAAAGTTTTAATGTAAGGGACTGAATTCCGCTTTTATCCTATAAACACCAGAAACAAGACAGTTTGAATGTCAGGTTTTTTTCAGGACACACAGGTTGAATAACTTGGTTATTTTCTAACAAGTCACTTATGTTAATTGGGAGGAGGCACTAATGTCATCCAACTGTTTATGGTGATGGGAAAATTAACTTGACTATGCCTAATTAACAAGATATATTAAAGGGATACTGTGTAACTTTTGACCACTACGGCTCTTAAACCTGCAATTTCCCCCAAAATTAAACTTTTGACCCAAATATTAGACTAATGTGAGTATTAATTGATGATTTCTGGGGTCAATACAGTGTTTGACACTTGTCGACGCTCCGTGGGGGCTGCCCTCTTCAGAAACCAGACATTGTAACTTTGCATGAGCGGATCCGTCTCTCATGGATCATGTGACCTGCAGCGCTTTGCTCTACAGTTCTAAAACCCAGTGGGCTGTGCTTCATGCTACTTTTACTTGAAAGTTTGTCAAATCTGAACAAAGTAAGAAGGTGAACAAGGTTTCTGAGGAGGCCAGAAAGAGAAAGACTGTTTTATCTTGCTATAGTATGTGTGGCCTGTGGGAAGTTACAGGTTTAGACCCCTAGTGGCCAAATGTTACACAGTATACCTTTAAGAAGCTGACAAAGAGTACAAGGCCCAACCTTCAAACCCCCAGATCCCAACTTAATATAAACAGATCTGCCTCCAACATCCCATGAGTCAAATTTTATTGGTTAGTATTTGATTAGTAATGGCAGCCATGGCTCAGGTAATGGAGAGGTTTCTTCACTAAACCTTTGGATTTGTTTGTTCAATCCTCAGCCCATCCACATGCCTGGGCATGGCATAGAGTCACAAGTTGCTCCTGATAGCAGACTAATGCCTTTGTGAGTCTGTGTAAAAGGGAAAGGCATAACAAAGCACCTTGTAGAACCTTGCTAAGGTTAAGGGGTGCCAGGGGTGATGCACACCGTTAACAATTATTGTAGTGGCTGGAGAAGCTGTTAATGTAGGTTATTGCTCTTTACATTTTGCCTGGACTCTAAAGAAGCAACCTTCTACCACTCATTAAACCTTCAACCTTGATCTCTACCTGTCTCCCGCTGTTGGAATTTATGGCTCTGTGTTTAAGATAATGGGGGGCCTTGAAGAGACCCTGGGGGGAAGAAAGGACAGACGGACAGATGAAGGGGCAGAAGATGGATGAAAGCTAATGTCACATTACACTTCCTTTCTCTCTCTCTTTGATGTCCTCCTTTATGACAGCTATTTTGTTTAAATGTCGGTGCTTCAAGTTTAAGTGTTGAACCCTCTTCTCTGTTGCTAATTTGGAATTCTTATACAATAATTGTTCAGCCTTGACCATGGATCCTCAATCCTGGTCCTCGAGGGCCGGTGTCCTGCAGGTTTTAGAAGCTGCAACACACCTGACTCTAATCAACGGGTAATTAGCAGACTTGTGCAGAGCTTGACATCAAGTCTGAGTCAGGTGTGTTGCAGCAGGGAAACTTCTAAAACCAGCAGGACACCAGCCATCGAGGACCAGGATTGAGGATCCCTTGCCTAGACTCTTGGGAGCAATCAGGAGACATTCCTTCAACAGTGTAGTATTTCAGTGTGTGTTTTGTACGTAGTGCAGTTCTAATAATTAAGCCTCATGAAAAGCCTACAGTAGTGTGGAGGAAATGTTTTTAATCTGTTGTTTATCTCCTGTACTCACAATTTGCTTGTTGTTTGCTTGATTTTGACATTAGAATCAGAAATGTAATCCCCCAAATGTCTTACATTGAGCTTTAAAGGCCTCAAGTTAGATGATTTGATTCAAAGGTTGGTCTATAAGTGCAGAGGCTATATTAACTTTGCTTTTGATTTAATGCTGCTTCAGATCCCAAATTACAGCAGATCTGATACAGAATAGTAGGTCATGCTTACTCAGGCCAGTGGAGCAAGCTTGGCTTGCAGAGGTTTCAGTCTTTTAAAATTCATTTTTTTATCAGAAACTAGTGTGGGGATATTTGCAAAATGAACCACATCCATACAGGAGGACGCATCAGGAGGTATTGACAAAAACAGTTGTTTTGCATACTCATTTATAAATATTCAAGCGAGTACAAGTCCCTCAAATCTCCTGCTACACTTCCCACTGTTCTCCACCTGGATGCAGATGTGGCCAATCTTGTTGCCAGCGGTAACCAGCTGCAGCTGAGCTCAAAGCTCAGTTAATATGCTATGGCAGACTCTGACAGTTCCATTAAGCCATATTTATGGTCGCCACAAATAATTGATATGCAGATATGCCGGGCTGCATGCATTCTCCGAATTGTCCTTGGTCCAGAAGTGTAATGCATCAAACTGTTCCGCCCAGAGACAACAGAGACAATATGCAACATCACTGTGTATTGTTTGTCCCCACAGACCTTACTCAATCTTCATCTCTTTCTGCTTTTTCTTCATCGTCATCTTTTCTTCACCACACCCTACATTGTGCCATATTTGTATGTTTTTCTACTTGAACAAACACTCCGAAGCGGACTGAATATCTGTGAGTTCACTGAAGATAATAAAATCCAGCAACAACTATATGAGAAATGAATATATACTGTATTTATGCGCGTTTCTGTAGGGAGAGTTTGCCCTCTAAGCACTGCCAATTTTTGTACTGTAGTTAAACCCCTCTCTTCTCATTCTGCTGTCCGTCCCACTGGTGCATTAGACAGGATTTGTTACAACAAAAGACAGTCAGCTATATAGCATATCTGGGATGAACAGGCTTAAATCCCTTCATATAGTTGACATCAGGAACAGAACTGCAGTGTGCTGTCTTAAACTGCTGGAGCGTTGGGGGCGACAGCTGCAGGACTCAGCTTTCACAGCATAATGACCCCATTTCTTTCTTTTCCATAACTTATAAACTGTGAAATGCTAAAGATGTGCAGAACAAGTAGGGTCAAAGGCCACTGAACTGTGGAAGTAGATAACCTGCAAAAGTCTTTGATTACATTTTTGAATGTTCTATGTGCTATGCAGTCTTCCCCAACCACTCCCAGTGGCTGATTAGAATGAACGTTTGCAGACATATAGTATATTATGAGAAGTGGAATTATCCAATATGAATGCATTAGTGCTGTAAAAAGAATGGTGTAGAATAAAAGAAAATAGCTGTTTTTGGTGAACCTTCATGTACGACAGATTTTCTTTGTTAAATGAAAAAGTCAGAGATGTTGTGCTTGCTTTGTCACTAATTATTTAGCAAACTGTGGCTCAAACCCGGTCAGATGCAATATCTGTTGCGTTATGAATGATTCAATTTATTCTTTACACCTTTTTAAAGCTTTTTTTTTTTTTTTTTACAAGCGACCCCTTCAACTCACTCACAGACTTGCATTATAACATGAATTTGAGGATACTTGGAATGACTTAAGGCTGGCGTATCTGTCATTCATGATTATTGTCTGTCTTTGTCTCGGCAGGCTTTCAAAGGTGATTTCAAACTTTAAGATTTATATTTCTGGTAAAATGAAAGTTTCATACAAAACAAGAGTGAGGGGGAGTTCAAACACAAGAAATGGAGCATGTCTACCTTCAAGTTAGTAGATGAATACTGATAACTGGTTCTGTGTAAGCAAACCTTAAGCTAATGTGGTTTAACTTCAGTAAAGTCATGAAATGTTGTAGTAAGAGGAAGCAGCACCGAATGAAGAAGGGACAGAGCTGCAGGTCACCTGACGAATGGCTTCACTTACAGCTGACAGCGTAATGCTTAGTCATGATCTATCATCATCCATATATCTCTTCTCGCTTCCTTTCTCCATCTTTCTCTCTTTCTATCCTATGCTTCCCTTTCTCTTTTTGAGCTGCTCTCTTATTTTAATCAACCCCCCCCCATCCGGTGTACCCTTTTAATTCAGATTTTTTCTTTCCTCTTATCCTTTATATTTGCAGGAACAGGGGACATGGTATCAGTAAGCATTCTGTTTACTCAATTGTATTATAAAGTTATATTGATTAGCTGAAAATGAAAGCATTATATGTCGTACCACATAACTCTGCAAGTGATGGGTATTGTGAGAGAAGAAAAATTGCCTGTGGTTAGTGTTATGGTTTACCCGTATACCGATTTTCTGCTTATTTCCATTATACAAATTTTATATCAGATTTGTATCATTTCATACTGTAAAGATGCCAAAATTATCAACAACTGCGGAAAATTCTACATAACCCATTTTCCTACAGCTGACTGCAGTGTCTTGGGGGGAGCTAAAGTCATGCGTGCATTTAGAAATTTTGGACTGTGGTATACAAGACATTATTTCTGAGTGTGTGTGTGTGACTGTTTGTGAAAGAGAATATAATGAGTGTGTTTTTAATTACAATGACATCTTTTTGTTGTGTGAAGGTTTATTTTATTTTATATGCATGAATTGTTTTATTGTGTAAAGCACTTTGTGTTGCCCTTGGCATGAAAAAGCACTTTATAAATAAAGTTTGATTTGATTTAATTTGAACAACTAAAACATTATTTATATGCCACATTAAAAATCTGATTTTCACATTATCTCGTTGAGAAAAGCAGATTTTGGGTATGTAAGTGAGTTGTCACAGCAGTTAACAGAATCCGACAAAAACACTTTATCCTCCTTATTTATAAAAATTCTGACAGTTTTCAAGCCTTACATTTAGAGGATGGCTGCAGGATGACCCATTTGATATATCACACAATTAACCACTCAGTCATACCGTACCATACCGTCCTCTTCCGCTTATCCAGGAACAAGACCCCGAGATACTTGAACTCCTCCACTTGGGGCAGGACCTCACTCCCAACCCGGAGAGAACACTCCACCT
>JBBBVU010000010.1:21180856-21200808 GCA_037177055.1 Atherinosoma microstoma
TAAAACACAGTGGGCTGTGCTTCATGCTACTTTTTCCTTGAAAGTTTGTCAAATCTGAACAAAGTAAGAAGGTGAACTCGGTGTCTGAGGAGGCCAGAAAGAAAGAGACTGTTCAATCTTGCAATAGTGTGATGTGGCTTGTGGGAAGTTACAGGTTTAGCCCCCTAGCGGCCAAAAGTTACACAGTATACCTTTTTAATCTTGAGAAAACGGGCCTATTTTAAAACTTGATAATGATATAATTAATCCTTTTTCGCTACAAAACAAGCTTCATTATCTTGAGATAACTGAATTTAACCTGTAATGTTGGGAAGATGACATTAACTATCATGGAGAGCCTCTCAGCTACCTTTTTAAAATTGCACATAAAAATGTTGCGGGGTGGTGGTGTGTTTAGTTTTTTTAGTTTTTTGTTCATTTTGTTTTTTGCTTCGTTTAAAGTTGCTTTTCTGTTTGTCCAGGTCAAAAGAAGAGGAAGGTTGCAAACACTCGACTGAACAGGGAGTCTAGCCGCTCACACAGTGTGTTCATTATCAAACTGGCTCAGGCTCCTCTTGATGCCGATGGTGACAACATTCTCCAGGTCAGCTGAAACCAAACTCCTGGGTCCAGAGTAGATTCCACTTTTGTAATACCTGGGGTGAAGTGTAATTGATGCATCCTTTTTGTTGTCTTTTTCTTATTTTGATGTCAGGACAAGAACCAGGTGAGTGTTAGTCAGCTCTGCCTGGTGGACTTGGCAGGAAGTGAGCGCACAGGTAGGACGGGAGCAGAAGGCGCTCGGATACGTGAAGCAGGTTTGTCTGAAGATATCGGGAGGATCTGATTTCATCCCAAGCTGGGGTCTACTTGAGGTCTAACAACATTTAATCTTGCAGGTAACATTAATCAATCTTTGCTGAATCTGCGGACGTGCATTGAGATACTAAGAGAGAACCAAATGTGTGGAACTAACAAGGTTTGTGTCAACATTTTTTTTCAAATCTGAACTTCAACCACATTAGATGAAACACTGAGGTAATGTGAGTTTTCCATTTATAGATGGTCCCATACAGAGACTCCAAAGTGACCCACGTGTTCAAAAACTATTTTGATGGAGAAGGAAAAGTCAGAATGGTCGTTTGTGTCAATCCCAAGGCCGACGACTATGAAGAAACTGTGGTAAGTTGATCCCACTCTATCACAGTGTCTCATAATGAACTCACAAGTAGTCTTTTTTTTTCCAGTATGTTGACTCGTGTTCTGTTTGTGCAGCTGGTGATGCGGTTTGCAGAGATGACTCAGGAAGTGGAAGTGGCCCGACCCGTGGACAGGCCCATTTGTGGCTTTACGCCAGGCCGCCGCCATAGAAACCAGGCATTTAAAGAGGAGCTCTCTCACAGGCTGGATGAGCGTGGTGGTCCAACAGACAAAGGTAATCAAACAAACTAGATCTGCTGAAATCTACTGTGGAATCATAGAAGTACTACCACATGTTTTCTAACATGGGAGACCCAATCAGATGTCATTAATATTTAATTTAATATGATATACTTATTTAAAATCGGTCAAATCAAAACCTCACATTTGAATGAAACTTGCAGATTATAAAACTTGACACATTTATATTTTCTGAGAGCCTCAGCTCAGATTTGTTCTTCATTTCTTGATATTTAGCTGCACAACTGTTTTAGTTTTGTACATTATTCAGTCTTATCGGGCATTTACACAATGGTTTTAAAGTGTTTTATTCTTTTTTGTAGATGTGTCGTCAGCTTTAAACTACCTGGAACTCCCGCCATTACCATACTCTGAGCTGACTGACCCTCACGATGACATCACTCTGCCCCGGCTGATTGAAGCTCTGCAGAACAGACACAGGATCAAACAAATGATGATCGAGGACTACAACAAAGCAGGTGCTTGCTCATGTTTTAGCTAAGCAATTTGGCTCTAAAGGATAAGGTTACAAGAAACAACTTCTTACCTTTACTGGTGTTTCCTCTCCTTTTGTATTATTTTAGCCAACACGATGAAGTCCAAGCTTCACGAACTGGACACCAATCTAATTTCCAAAGACCACATTATTCATGAACAAAATGGTAGACTGGCAGAGAAAGACAGAGTCATCCAGACCAACAAAGCAGAAATTGAACGTTTAGAGAAAAAGACCAAGATGCAAGAACACAAGGTTGAGGGAGAAGGGAATTTCTCCTAAATTTCTTTTAATATTGGTTTGTAAAAATGTTCAGTTCCCCAAATGTCTCACATGGCTCTGTTTTTTAGATCGACATCCTGCAAAAAACGACTAAAATCTATGAAGATGACAAGCGTTCACTACACAATGAGTTGGAAACCAGGGAGCAGCGTCTGCACAGGGAGCTGTCGGAAAAGAGACGCATGGAGCAGCGCCTGAATGGCATGGTCTCAGACACCCAGCACAAGTGGGAGAAAGAATGTGTGAGTCATTACAAAATATTTTCATCTAGGGATGCACGATAACCTTTTTTTTAAAGCCGATTCCAATAACCGATAACTTTCAGCTCCTGAAAGCCGATACTGATAACCCATAACGCACATAAAAACCTTAGATTGTGATATCATTACTATTAAGTTAATAGTATTGATGTCGCAATCTAAGGTATTTGTGTTTATAACAAAATCATAAAGACTTTTCACTCTTTAAATGAATAGATATTTATTTTTTCCAGTGAAAAACTATCATCAAGCCTCTCAAACATTTTCTAAAAGATATTAAACAAAACTGTTTGATATTTCAAATGCACATCAATTTGAATAAGGCGCATTGCTTCCTGATACAAAAATAAAGGCCCCTTGAACCACATTGAACTGATTCAAATACATACATCAGGATTACAAACTGAAAAAGTGCATTCCATACTATGGAATATATAGTAACAAAAAATGAAGTTTAAAGGATTTTTGCTTAGTGCAAGGCCCTGACAGATATTTCCAAGCTGTGTTCAAACGGGACCGTTGGCTCCTCCAGTGTTCAAGGAGGCAATGGCATGGGCTCCGACAGATTTGACTGAAGCTAAAAGTTAACAACACACAACAGAACAATAAAATCTATTTGTGACTTTGTTCTGACAGTTTTAGACGCAATATAAGTTGTCTTTAGAAAATGTTAAATAAATTTATACATTTACTTCTGCATCCACTCCTGGTGAGTGGCAGCGTCACTATTTTTTTTTTTCCAATATTGCCTCAGACATTCCCAACAGCGAGTTATTCCCTTCTTCCCTGCTACTCTTCTTCTGGCTGGGGAGTGCCAGCTGTGGCATCAACATTCAGCTCCAGCAACTTTTCACGCAGCATACCTGTTGCTGTATGTCTCGGTGGCTTTTTTGCGGTTAGCTTTTTCCTTTGGCAGCCAAGGTGTCCTTGTATGCTTTCAAAACTCAGTCGAAGCACTGGTAATGATTCAGGTGACTGATAGTTTGTAGTATTAAAGCTCATGCGACTCGCTGGGAACAATTAATACAAATTAACTGTCTTTGGAAACGTTGAATAAATCCCACACTATCAACATCATGTTCTCTGTTGTCGAACTGCACTCAGCGCTACATGCTGGTGATGCTGCATTCACAGTGTTACAGAAATTCCATTTTCCCATGTTTGTTAGTCGTTCTTTTGGCCTTTTCAGTTCATGTTTCTATCGAAAAATACACTGGATGTCGACTTTAGTCAGTAGCTCAGTCAGTTTTCTGGTTAAATGATAAATTAAAAAAAACTACCAGTTATAACGAGTTGTTTTCCTACGTGGGGGGAGGGGGGGGGGGGGGGTATTCTTCCCTTTTCCAAGTCAGAAAGAGTTTATCTTTTTGTGCCAACGTCACATGAACGCAGCATTCACTGCAGACCATTCAGGTCTTGTCAGTGGAGCTCTGTCAACAAAGATGTACAGTATGTTATCGGAGCCAGTTGTCATGATATTGGACTTATCAGAACGGCATAATAATTTCCTGTTATCGTGCACCCCTGTTTTCATCATTAGATGGATAAATAAATACTTTTATTTAACCCCCTTGGGAAATTGTAACATTTACAATCAATCATTATTATTATTCTTTTTAATACAGAAGTTTTTTTAAATTGGCAAGTTACCTGTTTTTGCTGTAGACATTTTGCATGCATGGATTATTTACTTAAAATTTACTTAAGATTACACAACTAACAAACTGGATTGATGATTTTGGCATGTTGATGTTTATGTTGCGCAGGAGAGACGTGTTAATGCTATGCAGCTTGAGATGCAAAACAAACTCTGGGTGAAAGACGAAAAGTTAAAGCAGCTCAAGGCTATCGTGACGGAGAACAAAACTCCTGGTCGTCCAGATCCTCCACCCCGTCAGACCCAGCTGAAGCCTCAGCCGAAGCCTCAGCCGCAGCCTCCTCCCAAGCCTCAGCGATCTTCCAAAGAGGAGCGCCTCCCAGCAAAGCGATCAGCCTCACCATCACCTCTTCCTGTATGTTGTTCATGATTCTTTGCTCCCTATTTTTTTTTACATTTTTTTAATCTCTATACACTTATAGATGATATTTAAGCATGCGTTGAGGAAAAAGATTTCTAGTCTGTTAAAATACTGCTCTGCACTGTTGTAGGCTGTAACTAAGAATTTTCCATATGACTGATTTCAGTCAAATAATTTAGAAATTATATTTACTCAATTGTTCATTCTCAGCTTAAAAACTATTTTTTTCCCTCTAACTGTACACTTCCACTTTGCTCCCCAGAGCCCTGTCGATTCTCCCCATGTCAGTCCAGTGCAAGGGTCACAGCCAGTCAGTCCCACTAGAGTTGAAGAAGTTGAGATGAACCCAAGGCCCACTTGTCCCATCCCCAGCAGCAGCAGTTGCTCTCTATCTGTGGCTTACTCTGTTGCTTCATGGGAGCAGCGGGCAGCTCTGGACAACAGTCAGGGTTCTCAATCCCCTAGTAAACTTAAAAGAATTCAGTCTCCAGCAGACTCTTCAGATAACCAGGCCAAGAGGAGAGGAGAATTATGTGGTGGAAGGGAAGGAGTCTACTGTCCCTCCCCTACATTTTTCCTAGACGTAATTGAGAGAAGCTACAGGGTCAGTGAGTTAGCTGCAGGCAGCAGCATGTAATTATGGAGTACAAACTGATTTTTCTGATCAAAATGTGAGTTCCTACATGTGAAAGTGTGTCCAGCTGTTTATCACATTCAACTTTTGGTGCCTTTTTCTCCGATCCTTTCCGTCTTCAAATTTCTATGCTGTTTGTCTGAGCAGACAACAACACCAGTGCGTCCCCTGCACCGTCGTTCCCGCTCTGCTGGTGGGGAGAAATGGGTGGACCACAAGCCATCCTCCAATGTAGACTTGGGCACAGTCTTGCAGCCCGTCATTCCCAATTCCATCCAGGTGTCTGCACCAAATGAGAAGGCCCTGTCAAAGTGTGACAGATATGTCTTAACACACCAGGAAGTGGCTTCTGATGGCGAGATACAGACCAAACTTATTAAGGTAATGTGTGTTGTAGTGGGATATGGATCTGTTCCACATGAACATGGGTATATAGAAAAATCTTTTCTTCATTCCCCACAACAAACAAACAAAAAAAAAACACCATTTCAGCACCATTTAGACGCATAAAAATGGTACAGGAAAAGTTCAATGGGTTAAAGCTAGTGCTGTGAAACAATACATTAATTCAAGGCCCTTCACAGACAATCAGTTTGAGCAAATCTGTTCTCAGTCAGCATCGTACAAGCCGATTTGTAACAAATAGCCTAGCTAAGGAAACCAACAGATTGCATTGAATCCTGTCTTCGATCTAATCCCCCATCCTGAGCATGCTAGAGGCGACGGTGGAAAGGAAAAATTCCCTTTTAACAGGAAGGAAAAACCTCAGGGTGGCCGGCCATCTGCCTCGACCGGTTGGGGTGGAGAGAACAAAGAGAGATCTACAGATATCATAGCTTTTATCCAGGGAGATCTGCTGAGAGGAGAAATACTGTTGTATGTTCATACATGAGAGATAAGGAGCAGAAAGAGGAAGAGCCCGGTACATCATGGGTTGTCCCTCAGCAGTCAGCCTATGGGAGCATAACCAAGGGATGGCTAACCACCCCCAACTTTAGGATTTATCAAACAAGAAGTTGTTTTCTGTAAGATTGTACACAAAATTCCTATATTACTGCTGATAGCATCTAATTCACCAGGTATTCAACTACATATTTATTTTCCTCTGAGCTGCAACTTTAGCTGAGTTGAACAGTAGCTGTGTTTCTTGTTGGGCTGCTTCTCCATCAGAATCACTGTGTTGCAGAGCTTTGCTCAGCCTGCAGGTGCTTCTTCAATCTAAAGTGGAATATTTCGTTGCTAACGAGCACACATTACCATCTAGGCACAGTGTGCTTTTTTCCCCCCTCAGATTGCTCCTGTTGTTTTCCACCCACAAATTAAAAATAATGTGAGAACTTACACAACATAAGCACAACCATGTCTGCTTTTTCACTATCTGAGCAAGCTGCACTGCTGTATTAGTCTTACCAACATATTTACATGCATAGGTCTCCAAATGAACTAATTTCCCTCCTGCAACCATGCTGAACTAGTCCCATATGGTCCCGAAGTTCTCAACACATCGCAAAGTTTATAAAAGCAGGGAACTGCATCTTTACATTACATTTTCCAACAAAACTGCTCTTATTAGCATTTTTCTGCTGCTCTTGTCAGAAAATGTGACTGAAAAGCAGCTGATTAAGACTATACAGTATATGAACTTTGTGGTCTTGTTAAAGCATTTCTGCCTGACGTGTGCAGGACTGACAGCCTCTTTAAAGAATGCAGAGATTGTTATTTTTGTGTGAACAAAATGCAAAGGATGATGTGTAAAATGTTAACATTTAACAGATTGCGTATTTGACAAAGTAACCAGTGATAAATCTGAATAAAAAAACTAATGTTGTGCAACTTTCCCCATTTTAAAAAAAGACAAAAAACAACCAAACATGTCAGATAACCATTTACAGTGTATAAGTGGTACGTAGTTTCCTCATTATTTTCCAAACCACTTGTATGGTCAATCCCAAGTGGTTTGCTAATTTGTAACGTTTCCTCACCTGCTAAATAGTGCGGGGTCCTCACAACTTCTTTTGCAGCGTTGGTGGGGGATTTTGTTACTCTTAATCTACATTTGAAGCTACTCCATTTAATTACTACAGAATAAATTCTGTCTTCATTCTGCAACATCACACATTTCATTCGTTACAGTTGTCTAACTTTCTCTCTCATTCATGCTTTTTAAAATAAATTGTAGTTTCACAAATTACAGTTGATTCTGTTTTTAACACTAATAGCAAGTAGTGTTTTTTTTTGTTTGTTTTCTTTTTACCATTCACTTTTTAAATATCACTAGTGCTTATTAAATCATTAACAATACCCACCTCCTTTCTTCTTAGGGGGAAGTGATTAAAACCAGAGGAGGAGGACAAGCTGTTCAGTTCACTGACATTGAGACACTGAAACAGGAGCTCACCACACTCCCAGGGTAACCAAATCAGTTCTAAGCAAAGTGTAAATTACAAGCTGCCAAGATTAGTTTTAAATGTATCACCAAGCTTTGCTTCTAAGATGCACATGTTCATTGTTGAAGTGCAAAACAAGTGTTGCAATGATCATGACTGATTTAAAGTTTGTCCTTTTTATTTTTGCCTCTAAAGTCGCAAGCGGAAATCTTCAGAAGGTGTCCCGGCTAATGGAAATCAATCAGATGGAGCTTGGACTGACGTAGAGACAAGGGTAAGATTATAAAACTGATGTCACATTCAGCATGTGATAAGAAATTAGGCTCCTGAAATTATCTCTTTACAAGTTGAGAAGTTATATTTCAAGACTGCCTTACCTGAATGCATCTTCAGGAGTGAGAAGCAAGTGGAAAGCAACTTGCAGGTCAACAGAAAAGAGAAATAAGCAGCAAATTAGCAGACCAGATGTCTCACCTGCTAATGTGTAGATTTTTTTGGGGGGGCTGGGTGCAAGAAGTGTGTATAAAGTGATGCAGATATTAATGTTGGCTTATATCTCCAGGACATGTCAGGTCTCCAGTGCATGTATGAAAAGGTTTGTCTCCATAAAAGATGTGTACATGCACAACATTGACCTGATTGCAACTCCCAATGTGTTTTATGTACGATGAAAGAAATGGCACAAAAATAGGTTGTACATAGTCTTGATTACTCTGTAGTGCTTTTATTAACATTTCAGGAATAGACAAGCTAACAAAATGGTGACTGAAGTGCTTCCCTGTGCTCATGCATCTTTCAGTTGACATCCTTTTCATATGATTGAAATTCATATTTTACATATTTTCTGTATTTTACATTTCTCCCCAGTGCTCAATGGCTATGGAGATGAAATCTGGATCAAAAATGGGACCTGGATACGAGCATCATGGGATCACGAAGTAAGCTGACAACTTTCTACAACACATCTGAGAATAGCATTTTGTTTACGTGTGCTGTACATGACTGGAGTTTGATCGACACGTTTTGTATTACAGGCGCAGGAAACCCTGAAGCTGCTGATGGCTGCGACAGTAATCACTCCTCTCTTTTATCCTCAAATGGCTGTTGTGCAATAGTCTGAACTGTTTTTTTTATTTAGCAGTAGTCGTGATATTTATACATTTTCATATATTAAAGCATGAAAATACGCACATGCATAGGTCACCAAAGCTTTTTGTAAAATATTTTAGATTAAAAAAGAATTGTTACTGCATTGAGTCAAGTGTGGTGGAAAATGTTAATTGTGGCCTTTAACCTTCGTAGAAAAAAAAAGATGTTGGCACATTGGGTATGAAGGTGCCACAGTATTTATACTAGTCCTGTGATGTACTGTCTCTGTCTACTTGTCTGAATATATGAAGTTGCAAGCAGAGTTTAAAAATTGTAAGCTTTTTTTCCACTGTAAACTCAAGGATAAAATTCATATTGAGGCATCACTTTGTATGTTGTCTGAATTCACTAGTGTATTTGAATAGTATCATTAGTCAACACTAGATGGCAGCACAGGACAGCAGGAAATGAATATAAATGCACATTTATGATCATCCATCCCCTTTTATACTGAACAAATCTGTGTCCTAGGAGTTCTGAGCTTTACCATTTTTATTAAACACTCAATGGTTTTGCCTTTGATAATATTATTTTCAGTTGCAATTGTCAATTTCAGTATTAAGCACTAAGAGGTTAAACAGGCCCACCTTCCACCCAACCCATTCAAACTGATGCTTGAGAAGGGCTTTTAATCTGGGATGCTCCATCTAGAGTTCAGCAACAGTCACATAAACAAAGTCTGATTTTAAAAGGTTTTATTTCTAAAATGTACTAATGCTTAATTAGATATTATTACACAGGATACCTTTTTTATAGCTTCATATAAACTTGACTGGGTGGCTGCCCTCAAGGCAAGTCACCTGGGTACCAGGACTTCAAAAAGTTTGGGCATCCTGTGCTTTCATTTTTGTGTGATAGTTGGTGAAATTACTTTTTCCCATTTAAAAAATAAAAAGATTAAACAGGCTAGTGGTTAAAGTAAAAATGTAGGAAGAGTAGATCATACAGATTGAAGGATTTGGGATTGATAGTTCTACGCAGTATTGAATTAACATACTGAACTATAATATAATTGGGGTTTTTGCTGGTTTGGCTATGGTAACAATGCAAACCATTGTAGTTTTATATTGTGTTATTGTAGTTTATATAACTGTGCAGACAATTTAAAAAAAAAAAACAAAGTTCAACTAACTAAACTCCAAGAATTGACTTTGTCTCTTATCAGCTGAGCATCACCAGTGTAATAACCAACTGAAGCGTGTGGTACAGTCATCTAGGCTTTGAGTAGACAGTTGAAATGTCATCTACTAACAGTCTGGCTGGGTTTCAATTGAAAAGCACTGGAGAGTGACTAACATGGAGCCTCTTGGAGAGGGTCAAGAGCACAGAGCAACCAGTGGCCATTAAATTCACTCCTATGAGATATTGAGTGCTTTGCTTTTTGACCAGGCTCTGTTTGATGTGCAGCTTCACGTTATTATCCCCAGCTCTTCGCTGCAAGCCCTCCAAAAGCAAGTGGTGTGAGCTTTATAAAGATATTATGAAAACTCCTGTTGAGCCCCTGATCAGCAGTTTCAAAGAGACACTTGAGAGAAATAAATGAAATGGCGCACAGAGGTCTGAAATTCACATAAATCAAATCTTTAAGACAACACTGCTCATCCAAGTGCATGGTAAACTATATCATTCTGCATTTCTAAGTTTCAAGCTCAGTATGATTATGAATTATGCTGCTTATCAATGTTATTAAACTTGCTGGAGGGAATTCTGCTGTTCTACTTGAATACACAGTCAATTAGACTGTCTCTGATTTTAAAAGAGCAGGCCTAATTGCAGTGTTTTATTGACTCTTTGCTTGAATGGCTCTGATAAAGAGGTCTTAAGCTGCCTTTGGCACAGTCAAGATGAAATAATTTTCCCACAAATCTATAATGTAGATGAGGGCCATCAATAATTCAATGATTCAGATTAGTATTGTCCCTCTTTTGTCTTTCAAGCAATTATTTCCCTAAGTCCTAAATATTAAATTTACACCTACCTATACCACACACAGATGAAGTGAACAATCCTCCAAACACAGACGGTTAAAGGGATTCTGTTAGCAGTTGGTTCACATAAATAACTTGTAAAATGTCAAGGAAAATGAGCAGGTGTGAGCAGCTTTGAGAACCACACTAGCTCGTGCTCACGATCGGCAGCAGTAAACACCTAGAGGCTGATCCATGGTGCTTCCAACTTGAAACTTCCTGGACTTAAAGGATCTTCTGATAAAATCTCTGCTCAAATGCCAAAGGGAACCTCTTGAGGTCTTCCTGTGTTTGTGGCACTTGTTGCATCCACCACCAGCATATTAAGCAAGTTTGTCATACTAATTTGGCTCATTAGTGTATAATTTGTTCTTTCATAACATGTTTTTTTTTACTCTCCATAGTCAGTTTTTACTTTTTCTGTGGAACAAAAGAAAACAGAGCATCATCCTCTTAAGTTCATGTGAACTTTTTGACTGTTTCCTGTTTACACATTCAGTGGTATATGTTCAGAATACACATTACCATTCATATAATTCATGTGTGGTTCAATCTGCCAAAACAGTTCAAAAGCCCTTTCACTTTTCTTTCTGTTCTTGTTTATCCTTAACTTTATAAAAGGGAATATTTGCTTCTGTAGCTGCTAAATGCTCAACACTGTTCACTGGCAAGTCACCTATTATCTAACAGTATGGGAGTTAATTACACATTTTGGAGTTATTTGACCCATTATTAAAATCAAAAACATTGATCATGGCAGCTTTAAAAGAGATGTTTACCATTCTGTGTTGGTAAATTTGACTCACGCCACAGGTACATGACCTCATTCTGCTTACATGATTAACACACTGTTCTGAATCAGGCAGGGAAAAGTGGGCACAGGTTTAAATAGGTGTGATGAAAGTGTAACTCTATCCTGTAGCACACTATACTTGGCTGTACAAGGCATCTGAGGTATGGTGGTTTCCATTTGCCTCCAAATCTGTATCACATCAGCTGAATGATTGCAGATTTGAAGGGCAAGTTGAAGCAAGTGACTCAGTCCCAGCCACAGCCGTCCTTTAAACCACAACCCATTACACGCTTTTCTGCGCTCTCTTAGTGGTAAGCATAACAATCCTTGGCAATTAAAGTCAGTTAGTGGGGAAACGAGAGTAAATACTGCATGAGAGCGGGGCTTTTCGAAACCAAAGCTTTGACCGTGGTCCCCACACTTACATCTTCATATGACAAGGCTGAGGCTGGATGCCAGCTAGATGTGTCAGACCAGAAAGATATGTGAATGCAGATGAGTGTTGACAGCCTGTCAATTGTCATTCAGCCATCTCCCAGCCACTTGGGGCTCATCTGGTTTCCTTTTTTTTTTTTTTCCTTCATTTTTTCCCCCACAGGTTCCTTTCCACAGCTTGTTCACCTCACTTTCATCTGCCCTAACACATACCAACAAACACAGTATAGGCATGAGGCATCGTGCTCAGTTAGTAAGAGGTAAAAACTCCCACGCTCTCTTTTCTGCTGGTGCGTCTGTGATGAACAGATGGGTCAACGGGTCACAAACTCACAGAATCTCCCGGAGGTTAAGTTTGGTTTTTCAGCTGTTTGGCAGCACACTGGATAAGAATTGCTTTAACCCTTGAGTGCATGTGGTTAGTGGTCCAGAACACCTCATCCCATCTGCTGCCTCGTCTTCCAGCTTCGCTTTTTAGCCCTTCATTTCACAGAGCTTCTCCATTCGGACTTTTTGCAGAGTATACATCTTGTTGACGGGTTTTTCGTACTTCATGCTGTTGATTACATTTACGAAGATGAGTCAAACATCTGTCACTATCTATTTCATGTCCTCCAGTTATCACCGAGAGCTGCAGCGTTGAGAGGAATCCATTTGTCCTCATACATGTTGTTGTGGTTACACATCAACACTGAAAGAACTGACCTCTGACAACAGCATTTCTAGACATGTCTGATTTCTTATTGAAAATATTGGAAGCCATTGCTGCGCTGTCTGATATTGCCAAATTGTGCTGAAGAGTTTTTCCTTCCAGTCTTTGTTCTTGGCGGCTGACTAAGTGCTTGCAGCTGTCACTTGAGTGTATTCTCCTTGCCCAGTATATGTGGCTTGGCTGCACTTTTAGCTGGCTGTGTCCTCACTGTGGTGACAGTATGCCACGACTGATTTCCGTTGACTCACATTCATTGCAACCACAATGTGTCCTTCACAGAAAAGTCTGAGTGCTTTTTTAGAAGTGCTTGATCTCATCTAGTTAACGCTGCAGCGGAATCATGCTTTGCGTGCAGTTGGCTGATTATTTAAGCAGCGCTCCGAGCAGTTTGCTGATGAAATGAAAGAAGAGGACATGCCAAAAATTGCTGTGCTGACAGTGGTACAATGCACAATGATGTATGAGTACAAAATAGTGTTTGGATGCAGTTGAGACTGATTCAACTTTCTCTCTATCACATCAATCTTCAACCTTCAGTTCTGCCAGGACAAAAAAAATATAAATGTATAATAATAATCCGAGTTGAAAAATAACTGATTAAGTCACTAAACTGATGGCTGAGTCCTTGTTTGCTGCCGAACGGTATTTCAAACCTTTGTCCTGCCAATACTTTCATGCAAATTAGTCACACTGGAACCAGCTTATCTGTGAACAATCATAGGTGGCATTTGGAGTCGGGTGACATAGCGCCACATGATTTTCATATCTGCATAAAGCTCAGGCAGGTCCCTCCACACAAACTCCCACACAAAAGCAAACACAAAAGCCTCTTTGAACGCACACACATCCACAGTTTATTTTAAGATAGTCTGGCACGCTGCTGTAGTTGCGTGCACATTGCACTTTTCAAATGGTAGGTAATTACAGATACACATTAAGTCATTGTTACCTAATTCATTCAATATGGCTACGCTGCAAAGTTCATTCATTCATATAAAGCTATAACTTATCACACAGGGCCAGGTATGAGTATAAAGGCTGATTATGGCAATTAGATAAGAGATCTTGTGAATGGGACTTTCCATAAGGTAAAAACACCAGATAAAAATGTCTTTAAATCATAAAGGCAGCATAGTGTTTATTCACATGATTAACGGCCATTCAGCTTTGCATTTGAGCATTACCTAAGGAGCACATCTGCATCAAACTTACTGGACTCTAATGGTTCAATGCATGGCTAATAAACTGAAGTGAGAATTCAAATGAGGCTCAAACTGGCTGTGAGGCTAGCTAAAGCAAACACCAGGACAGCTGGCAGAGAAATCATTGTGACTAATGGTCTCAGTGTGAGACAGGAGCACGGCTGTGGGTGGTTGTTTCAGCATGCTAAGAAGAACAGACTTTGTTTGCCTTTCTATAGCACGCAGCCGTGACTGTGTGATTCTGGAAGTGTTAGCGTTGTTTGCTCTGCTTTCATTGCCATTGTAGTGTGACACCGAGACCTATAAAAAAAAAAATGCTGTTGAACCTGTTCTCCTCCTGACAATAAAAGGGCATAAAAAAAATGTGAAAACTGTTATTAAAAGTGGGTGGGTATTTGAGGAACTATGGTATGACTCTCTGTCAACTGACACTGACTTTATTTGGATTCTGCTGGGACTCCTCTGCCGTGCTAGACCTAATGCTCTGTGACCTGTCCTCAGGGTGAATGATCTGATTTGCCCTTCCCTTGTCTTTTATTTCTGATCCCATCCACCTCAGAGATAGAAAATGGTTGCGCAGCTGTCATAACTGAAGCACAGCACAGCGTGATGGGAGTGCATGTTTTTGCTATTATCTATTCCATCTGAGTCGGAACAGAATACTAAACCTCCACTGCATCCCCTTTTTTCTCACAGACCGCTGCATGATCAATACCCACATCAAAGGCTCTGCGGAGATAGCAGGATTCTTTGAAGCATGTTTGTGGAGCTGGATTTGCTGAGCTAACACGGTCCACACAGAACCCCCTTGAATAAGCTTGTTTGGCTAGCATCCTCTCTGTTTGTAGAAGAACTGAGTGGATTCTAATGGAGAACAGACAAGGCCTCCTCTCCCTTGCCTTTTTCCTCCCTTTGAGCAGCTAAATGCATCCGTAGTGCCAGTGCTTTTTGCTCATCTGACATATGCTTCATTGCATGCCAGCTCAAATATTTATCTAATATCAAACTGGCTCAAGTATTTTGGAACCCCTGAAATGCCAAGAAATATTTCTCATGGAAGACACAAAATATCATGCATCATATTTCGCTGCGCCAAGTGCAAATATGCCTGGTAATTAGTGACTGAAAAGAAATGGAATGCAGACAGCAGTGATATTGTCACTGAGGTGCAAACCTTGTGCTGTGGCTTGAAAAAGCAGGAAAGATCTCCTCAAGTTGATTTCTCTCTACTTAAAACACAGCTTGTGTCCTCAGAAAGCTTTAAACTATTTACAAAAATGCAAACAAATAAACAAAAACCTTGCATTTGAGACGTGAGGGGTTATATTCAACGCACAGAACCACTGCTCCTTGTATATGGCCAGCTCTTTAGATTACTGATTTTTAAATTCACAAATGATTGCACCTCTTTGTATGTACTTGCACTACCGTGTATATGCAGCAGGAAGGTTTGACTTTCCCATCAGCTCTGGCTCATTTGAAAGTGAAATGTGGGAAAACGCTGACATCTCTTTCTCTTCCCTCCTAACACCAGGGGCACCACTAGATTTGCATCCCCGTCTCTCTCTCTCTCTCTCTCTCAATCTCTTTTTCTTTCTCATTTACATTATGGATGGTTCATTTAGCTTACATGACCGAGTGAATACATAACCCTGGGCAATTCAAAATACCGTGAGGGCCTGTAGGGATAGAATGAAACCACATAAGCAGAAAAGATTGCTGCACTACCATCTGCAGCAGCCTGCAATTCAGCTCCTACCCCTTTCATGTGGTTGACAAACATGGCCTGCAGCTGACCCAGATGGCTGGGCTCAATGACCTGTATTAGTTATATACAGTGAGTGATGACTTACAGAAACATGATTTAATGCTGAATTGACCATTTCTAAACATCCCCTGAACGGCGATTGTCCAATCACAATTGTATCTGCCTGTGGATGACAATTTCTCTTCCATAGAGTATGAAGAGTCACTGAATGTTTAGATTAGTACTAAAAGGAGAATTTCACCTTCAGATTTACTACATGTCAGCCAAACTGAAAATTTCTGGGAAATTGTGGACCAACATATTTGGTAGTTCTCTCCACATTATCATCAAAACACCAAATGAGAGAATAAGTTTAGAAAAAGTGGAGTTTCACTCATTTTATTCCTTTGTTTTGTCGCCTATCTGTTATCTTACCAGTTCTGGATGCTCATCATCTGAATGATCAGACTTACAAATCTATTATATGTCCAATTTTGGGGAGTTTAACAACCCCAACTAACATCGTCTAAGGAGCTACACATGTTTTTTTTCTCATTACACTGGAAACCGCTTGAAACTTTAGTGACTCTACACTTGATAGGGATCCTGGAGCTGTTACAATGATTGTTTCAAAATTTTACAAGCTTTAATCAATTAGACCTGAGGCACCCTCTAAACATGGATGTAGGTGCACAAGTATATTTTTATCCATTAAATTTCTTCATCCATAAAAGCATCACAGTGTGGGATTGTGAGCCCCAAGGACACCGCATTCTTGTGATTGTTGAAAGTCTTCAGGGCACAATATAGTTAACGAATATGCACTGTGGGAATTCACTTACTCAAAGTAAATAGTAAAATATGAATAAAGAAGATAGTTTAGTAAATAAATGACATCTTGGACACAGCCTTTAAAATGCGTACGTGAGAGATAAAGAGCTGAAAGGCGGGAGAGTAGGCCTGCATGTGGTGCATAGTTTTCTTATCTGTGTGTTTTGTGTGTGCGTGTGTTTAATGCTTGGGTAAAGCTGTTAACATCATGGCTGCAATGTGTAACTGATGATAAGAATTTAATACCTGCATTCAGATTAAAAACGTGCTCTGGAGCATAATGTAAGTGTTTACTCCTGCTGCCAAGGAGTTTGACTGCACTTTGTTTTTCATCACAGAGACACAAACTACACAATGATCCCAGCGACAAGCCAGTTTTACAACTTTAAGGACTCAATGAGCTGAAAGACAGAAATGGACCCGTCATAAAAAACACAACACTGCCCACATGGAACAAGAATACCGTGTGTGATTTCACAGAAAGACGTTTCACAAGTGGCTGTTATTGTGTATTGAGGATGAAAAAAAAAAAAGTCCCAGTGTGGGAAAACATTTGCTTAGGGACCAGGTTGCGAAGTTCACCTCTACACCCTCACCTCTCTCATCAGCTGTGGTTCTCTTGCTTTGCTTTACATTTAGCACCACAGCTCCGGCCTGGACAGGTCCACGGCTGTTATCTCAATGATGTTCTAATTCTAGTCAAACAGTTCTGTGTTTGACTCAATAGAGGCAGTGTTAGTCAGGAAAGTCAATATTAGCAGAGCACACAGAGCAGGGCTGGTGTTAGGAGAGACAGGAGTTGTGTGTGTGTGTGTGGTGGGTGTGTATGTGACAGGATACACGGTTAAGTGTGCTCTGTTAGTGAACCTTGACCGCCTGCTGCAGTAATAATAATAAAGATAATAGGAAAACGGAAGAAGGCAAACTTCTGCTTACTTTTGCCTCAGTGGCTTCCATGTTTGACAAGAACGACATTTCTTTTATCACCTGTCTCTTATGTGGATGTTATTGTTAGACGTCAGAGTTCCAGCACTCAGCCTTTCTCATTCCTCAGCGTGTGAGCCGAAGGTGCCCCTGCAGTCGAGCATGAACCTGCTGACAGTTCTGTGAAGCAGACTTTGTTAAAGTTTGTCAAACAGCTGCCAATATCAGCGGCCTGGTTATGATATTGTCCCGATCAGATTGCCCAACTACCAAATGAATCCTTCCATTCAGTAAATGTGCCGTGGGAGTGTAAACTCAGAGTTAAGTCATGGCTAAAGGTAATTCACAATGATTTCACCACATAAAACATGCAGTGGCCTGAAGAATATTTATGTCTGAATGAAGTTTTAATTATATGCAGCAGCTCAATAATATTTCAGTTTTACATCATTTGCAGTTATGAAGTGAGAGAAAAATATAAATCAATCAGCCGACAGCACCTTCTGTTTGTTCAGGATTCATCCTGCAGCACACATTAATCTGCATAAGATTAATGGATAAAAAAAAAAAAAACAACAACGTTGAACTTCTGCATCTGTTTCACACTTTAATTAGAGCATGTTGAATACTCCAGTCTTTTTTCGTTTGTGAGAAAGCCCCGACAGTCAAATTAATAACCAGTCTTACGCTGCATAATTGAAGATATTGTTTATTGAAGTATGACAAAAGCAAGAGCAAGTGGACGCAGCGGGTTACTATTTAAACAGGCTATAGCACTGCAGTCGTGTGGTTAGAGCAAGCTGCTTTACTGTCATGTCAGAACAGCCTTGGGCCAATTTTCAAGTTTGACAGGGCTTTTAATGCAGCATGCCATGCACACCAGGAGCTGTCTGTAAAAAAAATACAGCAAAGCTTTTTCCATTTTATGACATTTTCTATCATTTCCGTTTTCATATTCATCTATCTACACTTCAAATGCTTTGCTATGCCAATATCCAAAGAGAAGTCTCATATAAAAATGAACAATCTGTTCTGTCTGCCTCAGATATAAATCAACATTTATGATGCATTGTACTATAGATGCTGGCTTTTGGACTGTGTGCTGATTAAAAGTTGGATGGTCCCTCTCTTCTTTAGCTTGGATGACAAAATTTCAAATTTTGATTTATAACAGGGAAGTTTTCCATTTTGCCTCAGAGCATTTTAAATAAACTCAAAGCCAGAGAAGGGGACATTGACTTCATGTTTTGGTTGTATGTTTGTTTGTTTTTTCATTAGATGGTAGATCATAAACTTCTATTTGCAATGAGATGTTGTTGAGACCACATCCAGTGGTTTTCAGATGGGATTTTAATGCAGAGTGATATCCATTTTAAATCCTTGTTTTTCCAGTCTGCAACAAATCGCTGCTATCATTGGAATTGTTGAATTGTCTTCAGTAAATCACAGATTTCAATAGCTTGCAGTTCATTGCATTCTGTTGATAGTCTTCCAACTTTTTTTTTTCTAAAATTTTGGCATTTTGTTTAATTGGAATATTTGAATTTGAGATGTGAATGTTTCTGATGTTTATAGAAATACCGTAAATTATAGGGAAAGCTTTTATATCCACCTAGCAGCTTTTTAAAAACAGAAACAGAATAGCCAGTCATATCTGACGGAGTTTGTGGCCTTGTTAGCGGTAATAACTAGTGTAAACAAACAGCAGCAGTGTATTTTAAGGTCATCAGTAACATCAACCCAAACCTCCCAGTCAGCACAAAGCAGTGGCTCTGATGTGGCAGCACACTCCTCCCATTTAAATCTGCTGACATGTGAAAAAGCAACATTAGCTAATGCACTACTTAAAGACCATAATTGCTCTTTCCCCTACTGTTAATGAATGCTAATTAGAAGTCTGGAGCAGTTTGTGGCGTGTGCTGGCTGCTCTTCTAATGTGCCGTATTGTTCCTCTCCTCGCTCCAGCTCAGCTCTAATGCTGCTGTGCCAGCTATTAAAGTCAGATAAGCTATCCATCTTTAGCATTGCCAGCCAAAAAGCCACTAATAGCTTAGCCACAAAATTGTTAATTTCCATGGTTTCCTTTCCTCATTTGAGTACTGGCTCTCCGTGTAAAACAGATACTCTGAGGGAGATATTTCTATTTGACTCCACAGTGTTACTGCTGCGTAGTTTTCTTTTCTCTACACACATTTACCGGCTTCATCATCACAAAACACCAGGGAAGCAGGCAGCTATATTTGTGGGTCCCTCTGTAAAAAACCTGTTTTAACATGATGCTTCATCTTAGAGGCTATGTTGGAGCCAATCAACGATGTTAACGTTCCCCTTACAAGCGAAATATGTCAGAAGCGGATCATGTTGGCTGTGATAATGTGATTTAATCCCTGAAACAACCCAACAGTAATAAGGGTAATCACTACCACACTTTTAATGAGGATTAAGAGACATATTAGCTGTGATATTATCCTCATTCCAGATTGCTGTTAATTTTACTACTGGTTTTAAGATGTGGCAGTTTTCCATTTGCCAGTTCAGATTACACAGGCCACTGAAGATTTGACTAGTAAAATAAATATTTAGTACAGAATATAGAAAGAATAAAACACACTTCTTTTAAAATACACTCAGCTTTTGTGGCCTCCTCACTATCCCAGGGTAAAATACAATTACATTTACTTCTTATTTGTTACATT
>JBBBVU010000010.1:21200908-21212411 GCA_037177055.1 Atherinosoma microstoma
GTATGTATGTATGTATGTATGTATGTATGTATGTATGTATGTATGTATGTATGTATGTATGTATGTATGTATGTATACATACAATTGATATTTATATTAACAGTGGTTTTGGCTCTTTACATGATATATTTTAGAATCATGAACAAACATAGAGTAGTTTGAAAATAGAGACTATGTTAATATACGACTTTCTTTTTTTATATTCATAGACTTGTAGTGCATCTTCAAAGGTCCAACTAAAGGTACAGTGTGCAAGAATTACTAGTGGTACTACATCTAGCGGTAAAGATGGACATTAAAATGACTTCAGACGCAAAGCACAGTTGTGAATGAACGGTGGCCGTCGGTGGCCAAACTTCTTCCTGATGTTTTCTTGTTCACATGTTTTCATCTGCGAGTGGATCCAGTGGCCTCAGGTGCGGTGATGACTGCACTGCAATTAACTACTTCAAAATTGTGTACATGTATACTGTCTTCTTCTATGTGCCTTTTAAAGACATTACATGAGCCAAAATGTACTCTACCCAAAAAAAAACATTACACACCACGGGCGTTGTTTTTATGGCTAAATTAGGTCAGTCCATCAAAGCCTTTGTTTAGCCCCCAAAAAAGATTGAATTGGCTTGTATGAAAACTGATTGGATCAGTATGAAAAGTCTTGAACTGAGGTGACTTTGTTGTGAATTGGCGCTATGCAAATAAAGATGGATTGAATTGAATACCAATAGAAACACAGTTTTTAATGATATATGAAATGTTTCTGTCATTGACCTTTGATTTTGCTAGATGCTGCACCTGTCGATAAGATGTGACAGAATCAAAAAAGGAGCAAATAAAGATATCTTACATTACATTTAGATTTTGACGGGTATTGTTTTCAAAAGTTACATGGCATTTTGACATGGGGACCATTTAGTGTGGACCTTTTGATAAAATTGATATGATTTGGAAAGCATGAACGATCTAGTGTGCTATTGAACAATTGATAACACGCATCTTGGTTTGGTGATTGAACAACAGCTGAGTTCGTGTATGTGGCACACTGCAGTGTTTCCAGGAACAAATCAGGTCAAAAGCACCCACATTAATAGATAGTTTTCACATGATGTCATTGCAGTGCGCATCGCCATGTTGTGGGTGAAGCAGTGATCGCCTGCGGATAACAATAGCATATTGTTGCATTCACTTTATAATCAATGTTAACAATGGTTCACAGTTGTGTTGTGAATGGATGTAGGAGTCATTCAACTGATCCTGTTCGGCAAAAATTCCTGGTAATTCCAGCTGCTGACTGGTTGACAGTTGACTGAGGGTGCGAGGACTCAAAAGCTGACAAGACAAAGACTGATGTTATGGCTTGCTCACATCAACCGTAAAGATTCCCAGTCTTCAAATAGTCTAAAGTGTGCTTGGATCATTTCATCATGGTTATGATAATACACATTTCATGGATGATACGATAATAAATATTTTATGGTTTGATCACATGTAGAATTATGCATTAAAAACTGGTCGCCAATTGAAACAAACATGACTGAATGGGTAACTACAAATGGTCAAAATAACCACCTGTGGCCGAAATAGGTAAAAATGATCATAATTCCTCTGTTCTTTACATACTAAATATTAAAACAAATTTTTATGAAAATTCCCATATTTTAAAGGTGTATTTACACCAGGATAGTCTGCTAGACTAGGGATTAGGGACTCTGTTCAGTTGGTGGGTGCAACATTCTTCCAGACCGAGATTGAGTTCACGCCGCACAAATTAAACGAATTGGACCTTTTGAATAATGTGTTCCACTCTCTGCCATAAGAAAACTCATTCAGCTAAATATAGAGCTGCATCAGATCCTAGCGGTCTTGGGTTGATCATATTTCTATCCAAACATTTCCCGAATTCTTCCAAGTCTGACCACGAGCCATTTCTCCCGACCAGAGCCGCCTATCCTCCCACACGCACATATGTTTTTGTTGGGTTTACCCACGAAGCTGAAGACTGAACCCAAAATGCACTTTGTTTTGTAGTCTGCTTCCTGTATGTGGTCCGCTTCAAGCGGACCGAGACCCGCGTTTATAGGTGGACCAAGTCCGCTTGTTTGATCAGAATCAATCAGAATTCGTTTGCGCATTCACAATATCCCAAACGAAGTGGACTTTCCGAGCAAACGGACTAGGATTTAAATCAAAAAGCCTTAGAACTAGTGTATAAGAACCTTTGCTGGTAACCAAGTAGTTGAATATGCCGGCATACACAACTTCAGGGAAACCGTCCCGATCTCTCGACCACTCACTCGTTGTAAAGTCCACGTATGGGTCTCTGCCACGATTAATCCAAGTAGGCTACAATGTTGTATCGTTCCTTCGATGCAATATCTAATCTGTCCCTGTTCTTAGTTTTCTCTTTGCTCTTGTAAAACGAGGTCATGCTGGGAGAAGAGTAGCACTGCTGTGATAGCTTTCCTTTGTTTGACGCATAAAATGGTGAACATGCACCGTTACCTGGGTGTAAAGAACAAGAATAAAAACGCTCTATATAGTATGCATAGTAAGTTTTCAGTTCTTTTTTAGGCAAATCTTTGATAAAGCACATATTAACTGCAGGCATGTCTCTAGAAACATGAGCTAAAGCAACTTTCCACCCAGATGTTCAGTTTTGACACCCAGTGAAGCAATGTCTGGGTCTTAAACACATAGAGGCATCTCATTTCACAGGTCTGAAACTAGATTAATGAAAGTGCAGTGACTGTAAATTTAACAGCTCCCTCATGAAATAGTTTTTGGTCTGACTGTCCATTGAGTATCTAAGGATAAGCAGCTATGTCAGTGAGTGTATATTTCACAACACCAGATTTGTCTTCTGCGAGAGATGAAAAGGTCTTGGCTGAGAAAAAGGCAGCTCAGGAGGTGATCGGTTTGTCGAGCATGTAAGAGTTATAGTCTTGTGGCTGTGCAACCGTGCCGCGCTCTGCGGGTGTGCAATGTGGGAAGAGTGATCATCATGCTTTGTTTGACATGTAAAAAAATGAGGTTTACCACTTCCCTTGACAGTCTGGTGTTAAACTCAAAGGCTGATAGATTTAGCAGATTCTAATGCCACTTATATTTACTCTGGAGAGGAGTGTGTTTCTTCAAGAATTATGGCATACCAGCTTTTCAAATTTCCAATTTCCCATCAGATGGTTATTATATGTCTTAATTTAATAACACAGGACTGTTTCACTAACAGCTAACAATTTGATGCTCTTTTTTTAAAATCTTCGATCAATCTATGGATTTTTTATTTTTCTATAAATTGTCACAAAATAGTGAAAAGGAGTTTTTCAGACTTGAATTCAACAGAATTTCTAATATTTTTACACTGCTGGTAAATTCTAAAACATTATTATGGTCCTCAGTAATTTACTGCTTGTGTAGATGTGATTAGTTACAGATGTTTTTGTTTGTTTGTTTGTTTTTTTACCCCATTTGTAAAAACTAGTGAAAGATGCAGTAAATGTGCTTTAGAGTAAAACATGGGACAAACATTTATCCAAATTCTGTGTTGAAAAAAATCCACTGTAAACCCCCCCAAAAGTTGTATTCCTGACTTAGATTGAGGAACCCCACCAACCATGCACTCAAAAAATATGCACCAGCAAAAACAAATCTTGAAACCATGGGCTATGATGTTATTTATATTTTTTAAAGATAACTTTTATACATGTCTTTGCCTTCACTAAGTGACTTGCACACAGATCAGGAACTCCCCACATAATATTGGATTGGAAAAAAGGAAGTCCAGGCATTTTGGTTGTCTGCAAAGGCACTGTCATATGACTGGAAGTGATGAGTTGCTAGATTGAAAGCATGTTAACCTGCTGTATTTAGATTTTAACTCTAACTATCTTTGTCCCCAAATACTGGAACCGCATAGAGTTGGTGTGGTCATATTTCTTATATTTGCATCATACGCATTCATTCAACCATAAATAGGTTGTAATTATACACTCATGCTACTACGGTGGTGATGTTAGTTATCTGTGAGTCTATTCTGAACACTGGCAACAGAAAAAAGCATTTGTGTAGGCAAGCAGACAAAGAAAAGAAGGCTAACCATGTACATTGCAGTATTGCTGTGCACCAGAGTGAAATGTTGCACATGATCCTGACAGACTTGGTCTCTGTCTCACATGTCTAACCTTTTATGTGCTAACCCTGCCGACTCGTTCAAGGTGTACCCCGCAACTTGCATCTGGGATAGGCTCCAGCCCCCCTAGGACCCTGAATTGGATTAAGCAAGTATAGAGAATGGATGGATGAATGAACTTGAGATTACCACAAAGACCTTCAAAAAATCAGGTAGAGGCAACTATGAATTCTTAGATGCATCTCTGACAAAATTGTTTAAAGTAATTGACAGCTAATGACAACTGAGCACCAGCTGGACTGATGCATGAAACTAGAGCTAATGGTGCTCTACTTTGCATATACTTTTAGGTTTCACTATCCTTTTGTTTGACTGACATCTCAGGTTTGCTGAAAACCCACAGCTGGTATAAAAATGTTTCAAATTTAGACATGAGCTGTTCTGCCAACCACTTCTTGTGCTCTCCAGAGGAACATGACCCCTCAGAGAAGCATCACCCTGAGACAACAGCAATTTAGATTATAAACCTGACAGAATACTTGAAGGAGAGTTTTCTCTTCCTCTCAGAGAAATTGTATCTACAGCATCCTGTAATTGTCAGCAGTTTCTCAGTGATGTGCCTGCAGGGTGGGGTGGTAACAGAGTGTGGATTGACAGGTGGCTGAGTGGTTAGCAATATGTCCTACGGCTCTTTCCTCAATCCAAGATCAGTGGAGCTGTTGACTCACACACATATCCATTTCGCTACCCCTCACTGCACAACACAGCCTCTAACAAACAACTTAACACACTGTGGAATGTGGCTCGACACTGAAGTAGGGGTAGGCAAGTCTTAATGAACCGCAAGCCGCAGGACTCCTGGGCGCCAGCACCTCATGTAACAGTGACTATTATTATTATTATCATTCCATCTTTTGCTTTATTATTTCTCTCGTGTCTGGCTGTTGGCAAAACAGCAGCTTATTATCTAAAGAGTGATTAGCATGTGCAAGCAGAGGGCTTGTCCTGTTGAATTCCCACAACAGACTTGGGTGTCATGCTACAGGTGTGAGCATTCCTTTGCAGACCAAGCAGGAATGGAATGATTGCCTTGTGAATGAGGGCAGGAAACCTGCTTAAGATTCTTGAGCATTACTGGGGAACCAAAGGTCACACACACACACACATTGCAAAAAGTAAAAACAAAACAAAAGACGATCACAATCTATTTTCCATCTACTTTATCCTTCTTTAACAACTCGACAAACAGCGGACAAGCTAGTCTTTTGATATGACCTGTGAAAAAGATAATCCCAGACCTTGTTACACCTCTTTAAGACTTAATTGCTACCTGTCAGAGGATTGGAATCTTCCTTTTTTTTTTACAAGACCCATAATAGCTGAGAGCATCAATCTTCTGTGTGGTGTAACTCATCAACTTAAAAGTGGATAAGTAATCTTGCAGATGGAAGATAAGTAGGAAACTGTGAGCTAATGCAGCTATGCAGCTTGTCTTAAAAATATGTACTTTTGTAGGGGGTGCTGTTTTGCCTTGAGCAAAGGAGGCAGGAATATCGAGAGCTAACCTGACAAAAATTTGCCAGCAGTATTCTCAGCTGTTTTCCTTTGAGGCCAGTATGGTCTCATGAAAATTACCTAAATATGTTATTATGATGTTGTGAACATAGTTGTCCTTTTTTTTATTTTTTTTTTTTATAAAGTTTTTCATTTATTAGATGCATATGTAGGGTAGTGACAATAATGCACCAGTAGGTGGCACCATTGTAAAAAGGTAGCTTTTTATGCAGTTTGTCCATTCAGGGCCACCGTAGCTGGAATCTCGTAGCGCGCAAGATGCCATATTCTCTGTAGACCGGTCTTACCCTGCGTTCACACCGGGCGCGAGTAAAATTATTCGCGTGTTTATATTACATGTTAAGTCAATGTAAAGCTGCCAATTGATACCTGATTGCTTGGGGCGGTGCGTTTTTATGGCGAATTTGCAGCACAAAAAGCCCCAATCGAGCGTCTTATTAGCGCGAATGGAGCGTCCTTCTCGCATGAATCAAGCGTTTTTTTCCCCCTAGAGTCAAGCGTTTTCCACCTGTTCCCTCAAGTTGAAAAAATTGAACTTGAGTGTATTAAACGCGCGAACGATACGAACCCATCATTCACTATGAAGGTAAAATGAATAGTGGCGATTGTGGATATCCGCTACATAAATAGATTAAAGTTGTTGGTTAACAAAGAGTCATGGAAAATGTCAAAATCATTCATTCTGTGTCTGTGCTCAGGCCAGTGTAGTACTAAAGTTGGTCACAACATGACTCTCCAATACCATGAGTTAATGAGTTCAGCAACAGCTGATGGGTCAACAAAAACTCGCTGAGTGTTGTTATAAATAAAAAAGAATCATTTTCAGTTATGTGCTGCATTTAATCGGCTTGTCAGATCCTAAGAGGATGAGGCGAAGAGACTGGCGGACTGGAAATGGAGCTACATTATGTAGCTTATTTACAGCTATCGTTCTTTAGCTAACTACTCTCCTGGAAGTTGTCAGGTCGGAGCTAGTGACCTACTTACGAAGACAGATGGACAGGTGCTCTGGTGCTGAGATAGATCGCCTGTAATTTGTTCCCTGGATGGATATGCAGCACTGATCCTCCCCATCAGATCATCACACTGGGATCGGATGAGTGAATTTCCCTGAAAGCGGCCGTCATCCAGATGTAACTCCTGGATTAAATGATGAAATTCACCGGGCTCTCAGCGCCTCTGGAGTATCTGGAGGACCCAAACACGCCGACGTCTTCGGTTTTCCGACTTCCAAAGCAGGTAAAACGTTGCAACTCTCACAAATAACTCAAAATAACCAGGCTGCCGTGCTCGTTGTTGACGGAAGTGACTGACGCTAAAACAAACAACCCTTCCCACTCCAGAAAGTTCACTTGATGTACGAATGAAGCGTTTTATTCACGCAAATAAAATGCTCCATTCGCGCGAATAAAATGCCCAGATCGAGCGAGTAAACATCCGGTGTCTGGGCGTTGAAATGTATGCGCGTACGCAAATGGAAACTCCCGCTGTGAACGCAGGGTGACTACCCTGAAGGTAAGCAGCATTGTACAGTGGTCTGCTCCACGTTATATAAATCTCCCCTGAAATAAGACCACCCAGACACTTGCTTTGTTTATTGAATGTGTGTTGAGATCATTTATAAATCGGCTGAATTATAAAGTTGTGAACTGCTGTGTTAAGTTTCACTGCTATGGAAATGGCGCGAGGATGAGCTACATTATGTTATATTTTAGTTTGTGATGTAAAGCAACACAGCAAAATATAAGTTAACAGTGCGGTAATGAAAGTTTTTTTTATGTTTACTGTTGTTCTGGAATGGATTGTTTTTTCTAATATTAGGCCGGTCTTACTACCCTGAAGGTGCTTTTTATGCTGCAGAGCTGTTCAGAAGAATAAACTGCCACGAAGGTCTCAGCCACAAGTCCGAATCCTGTGTCTCTTGCCTGTTTCTCAGCACAACACCCTTGCCTTCAACCAACAAAACAACGCAGAGCCCAAGGGGGTGCAGAGACCCACTGGGGCAGCAAACACACATAGGGAATGGGTTACATATATGAAGCGGTTACTGTTGGAAAACACAACATTTAAACTTGGCCCCTCCTACCAAGCACTCCCAGTCAGAATGAAAGCTGTTCAGAATAAGGAAGACATACTGCAGCTCGTCACAAATCAATATAGGTTCAGAAAGAAAACATAATTTACCAGATATTTCATAGCAGTTATGTTCTAAAGCACAAATAGATACATTCAGGCCTCCACAAACCTTTACCTGCAACAAATGTTTCAAGCAGAGAAAAATGAAGAAATGAAAAAATTCCATTAGAGGGGGGTGTCTCTAGAGAAATACACCACTACTCACTTGTACTGGTTCAAAAGAGATGATGGAGAAGGATAACTCCAGTAAAAGTATGTATTCTGTTTTTTTTCTTGCTTTTAAGTAATTTTCTTATTTGTATGCCTGGAGGGGATATTCCATTTTATTTATTTATTCATTTTGAGTGGGGCTGTGTTAAATATTTATAAGTTAGATGATGGCTCCAAATGCCAACTGCAGGTAAGACACTTTCAATTCAAATACTTCAAACAACCTCATAAAAAAATCCCCTCAAATGGCAGCAAACTTGTATGGATATATCCTTAAACATATCCAAAATGCACTATATAATCATAAAATACATTTATACCTGGACTTTCCAGCAGGGAATTAATCAGGTGAAATGGTCTGAACAGAAAATACTCCTGGGTAGAGTGCACAGGAGGCACATGTGCCTTATGGAAATCACACTTCTTTTTTTTCTTATAGCGTGCGAAGAATGGTGGACAAAGGTCACTACCTTTCTGTAATGCCAACCATCCATATTAATGTTGACGTATCTTATATGTATCTGCAATATGGTCAAGTCAATGTAGAAAAAAATCCCAACAACAACGACAAAATAACAGGCCAGCATAAAAGTTTGAAGCTTTGAATGATTACCTTCTGTCTTCACACATGAGACTGATCAAGCATTTCCTGGAGTTATCACTAGCCAACCATGACAACTCCAGTAAAATGGGAAATCTGATGTGAATGTCATAGGCATTTGTGTGTTCACATGCAACACCTCTCAAAATGGTTTAAATCTGGATATCAGATATGGGTTGAAACAAATCATTTGATTAATATGCTAATATTACCGAAAAGCCATGATAACCATTGCAATGTAATTGCATCATTTCTGTGAAGGTAGTTTGAAGGAAATGTCGTGTCCCAGTTGTCAGTTGCTCTGTGCTGAATCACTCCTGTGTTCAACCACAGTGTGACGGTGAGGGGGAGGCTCATCGCAGCATTTCAAAGGTGAGTGATTTATATGGCAGCTGTTCCCCAGTGTGCCGTTCTGAATGCTCGTCCCCCATGTTTAACAGCTGACAAACACATGCTTTTTCTGTCACATCACATTTATGGCCTCGCACACAATTCTATTAGTGCAACCTCAACCATACAAGGATATAAAGAAGTATTTATGAGGCATTTATCTTAGTCAATCAAGCAGAGCGACTACCTCAGCACTGCACACACTGACATTGCAACACAGGCGTGACTATGATAACACTGATTTGAAGAGCAAACTTTCAACAGCTGAACCATCCTCAAGGACAAAACCCTTAAAACTGTTGCTTTTTCAAACTTTATTTCTGTATGACGCATGCACTCCTTAAATAAGGGACGGCTCAGAGGTAGTTTCTATAGTTGTTTGATATTTGAGATCTCTCCATTAACCCGCAGCAGCACACTGGGAGGAGTGTAACCTTATTTCACGCTGGCTCTCAAATAGTGCAGAGAATTTGTGAGGCAGTTAGTGGCCATCATTAATAACGGCCTAGGCTGGTCTGACAGCTGCTGATTGGAATGAAGAGCTGTGCTACGGCAGACAGCTACAAATTTCACTGACAGCCAGGTCTCCATTACTGGGCGTCAGCTGCCAAAACAGAAGTAATCAGAGAAGGGGAGAAAAGAGAAAACCCACTCTCTCGCCGCAGACACCTTCCTTTTCTGTCTACTGTCAGAAAACAAACACAAAAACATGTATGTACACATGTAGACTATTATTTCCTTGCACCACATATAATACACAAACAACTGGTGGACATCTCACAGACCCCCACTGTTTGTGGAGACTGTAATGGAAGTGATTACTCTGGCTTTTATTACAAGCTTTAACAGCAAAGGGAGTATTGTTTTCACCTTCTCAGTTCGGTGTGTATATGTGTGTCATCATCATCAGACTAATCTGGAAGCCAATATGACAACACTAGTTTTGACTGCTTTCTCTTTGTGGACAGATGTTAGGTGACTTCATGTTCAGCGTGGGTGCCGCTTTGTAGCTTTCATCTGGAAGAAAAAGTCAGCAATATATTCAAAAGCTGTTTTCTTGATTGATGCACTACCAAAAGGTAATGAAGCCTTAGCTGCAAAAAGAAACCGAGCCTTTAAGGTGACAGATGTGGATAGACACATGGAGAACCAGCTTGTGGAATGTGTGCAGCAAATGTGTCACATGGGAATGTAAATAAATGAGATAACTATGTGGTAATGTTAGGATGTTTGAAAGTGCTATGAGAAACCAAAGGGAAGTGGTAACACATGCCTAATATTAGCTTTCTGATAGAAACACGTCCCATCAGAAAAACAACTTTTCGCATAGTTTTGAGCTGGTTATAAATCTTTTTTTTTGTTTTTGTTTTTAGTTACATTTTGTGGTCCCAATTATTTTTAATTTGCAAGTAAAACCTTGTGCACTGACTCTACAGAGTAAAGGGTGTTGGAAGTAGGTGGCCAAGACTTTCATAGTAGCAACTGTGATAGCATTACTATCCTTAGCACTTAACCTTGTGGCTGATGCGAAGCCATCACAAAAAATAATCTCAAGTTGGATGGTTTGAGATGGCCCTGTGAATTACCTGAGTCAAGTAAACTTCAGCTTTCTTATTTAGTGACAAAGCATCTTGTGATGGGCTCTACTTTTGTTTACTTTAGTCTGTTGTGTTGTAATTACTAAATTATTGCATAAAACGCAGCATCTGTGGGTAGGACCCTACCAGGGACAGACTGGGACTGAAAAACATCCCTGGGCTTTGACTCTCCCCGGCCTACAACAATCGGTGTGGAAACTCGACAACAACACCTGGCACAGGTATTAAAATACTTTTAATCATGGCTCATAATACTATACCATCCAAATTATACCAATAGCACTTATGTTGACTATATGTTGTGTTAAGAGCATCGTATTCCAATCATGGTTTAACCTGAATACTCAAAGAAATGAAGGTCTCGTACTAAAGTCCCTCTGACTGAACCGATAAAAAAGAGGTATCTGAAAAACACAACACATAGTACTGTATGAGTTATAATAAATCACAAATAGTCAAAGAAATGAAGGTGTGGAATGGAGTTTTTAAAAAGAAATATACTGTTTTTTTTATTCAATTGATTAAAAAAGCATATTATATAACATATTCCATGCTATCTTAAAAGGAATTTATTACTGAATAATCTTAAGAAATTCATGCAATAGGCCAATTAATCTTAAGGCACAAATAATGATACCACATTTTAATAAAAATACTCCATTACAAATGTAACCATAGTCTTCAAAGTTTGTATGTATTATCTGTAACTCTACCAAAACTTTAAAAAGTAAAAGCGCAGCAGTCCCTGTCAGTTTTGTACTATTTTTATATTTCTTAAAGGGACAGCGTGTAACTAATTTGGCTTTTAATTTGGCTATATTTGCAAAAATCAAGTATCACTTTCATAAATACGTATTTTATCTT
>JBBBVU010000010.1:21229787-21242058 GCA_037177055.1 Atherinosoma microstoma
GGAACTGTAACTTTTTCTAATCATTTTACATAATTGTGATCCTCGATATTTAAAGTATTGATTATTCCTTTTTTCATATTTGATAGTTGTGAGTCATAACATTTGTGTATAAAACTTTATTCAAAATTTACATTTTTTGAAGATGGGTAAGGGCTAGAATACGCGGTAGGATTTTCTCAATCGTGTCTCGCAGGTCCATCTCAAACACGAGAAGCGACCAGGATTTTACACGAGTTTGATATTCTTGTGATCCATGATCCCTAATCGGGAGCTGGTCGCGAGGTGGTAATCGCTTCTCGGAACTTTGTGTAGACTACACGAGACAGACACACGATTGAACAGAAAATCGGGCAGACACGAAACTAGTTGCTGTGAAGAAACGATATCATGATCCGTCCACACCTGAAGCCAGCCCACCCAGGACCACAGAGGGCGCCTCCACTTAAACCACCCAGATCAGGCCAGGCCGGAGTCCATACCACAGCCGTAGGGTTGCAGTGCAGGTCCTCCTGATTTATACCCGCATAAATCAGAAAGAATCACTGCCAATTTAATAAACATCACAGAAAATCAACCAAGAATAGAATCAGTAGTCATGTGTATGAAGAAACAAAGTGTAGCTTGTTTCACAACAAACTTAAATTGTGCAATTCTATTTCAGTGCTACATTTTCTACCTATCTCTGAATGACACTGGCCCAATAATATCATAAACACTGCAGTTACTTTTTATCATTACAGGCTATTAATACAAGGGGAGATTTTTCAGCCTGCCTTATCAGTTACACACTGATGAAATTTGACAGTGTTGCTCCTGGGCTGGCCAGCAGCAGCACGTTATTACCACTGCCTTTCATAATTCAAGACAGTAAACACGAGCTAATATAATGTAGTGAGACCTCCTCTCTCTCTCTCTCTCTCTCTCAAGTTGGCATTTTGTCTTCTCTACATGACTAGCCAATGCCAATTAGGGCATGAGTTTGAAAAGCAGACTCATACATCAGAGAACGGCTCTGTCGCTGCAGATATAAGCTCAGATGATGAAAAGTACTAGAAAACTGATGCTATGTTATCTTGACTCACGCGATGCTCCAGGTGATGCATGATATATATTTGTTAAGTTCATAAATATTGTATTAGCATGTTAATAACATTTTACTTGTGGTAACAAAAGAACACATAATACATATAGTTTTAGAATGGTACACTCTTTCTTTCATAGTTATAACAAAAAAAACAAAAAACTTTCCCTGCTATTATCCTATCATTACAAAGTTTTATTGGTCACTGTCTTATTTTCCACGGCAGGGGGGGGAGGGAAGTAAGAGGAACATTCTGTTAATTGGACATCGAATGAGCCTAACAATAAGCTATGCATGGTGAGATTTGCTTCGGAGAGCTGGGTTGAGGATTTGGAAGAAGAGGAGTTATAATTGGCCCTAAGATGAGGAGCTCAAGCCAGCTGTACATGTTCAAACTGTGACAGCGGACTATTCCCCTCATCTCCGTGAAAATGAGCTCAAGATTCACAGCCTCGGGAGACATAATACATGTCACAGCCTACAATAATGGTTAATTTGAAATCATGTAGCACTCCTCTCTCTTGCCGTCTCCCTCGTCTCCTCTTTTCCATTCCACTTCCTCTCCCCCACTTTCGCTTTCTCCCTGAAATAACCCATTCATCCTAAAAATGGTTTTCATCGTTTTTTTTTCTTCTTTTTGCCTCCACCCCAGCCCACCCCCGTATACCATTAGTCCCATCCCTCTATGCTCTAATGACCAAATGCATTTCCTAGATTTTCTCTGTAGCAGCCCTTATTATCCTGAAGCTAATGTTTTAAATTCAATTGCAACAATCCATATCCAGGCCAATTTACTGTCTCCTTTTTAAAGGCGGCCTTCCCAACACAAGCTTTAGAGAGCACGTCTGTGGAGTAAAGATAAAAGTGGCTGGCTCACCATATATACAAGCATCCAATCCCTAAACAACACTGCATTTGTCAGTAATGTATTCGCACGGTGCCTTGACAATACACAACCACGTCCTCCTCCACATTTATAAAACACTACAGCAAATATGCTCAAAACATGCATGCAGATCCTTATGCATTTATAAATGTGCTCATACGCCCACGTACAGCCTCAATACACATTCACATGACCTGCACTGCTCCCGTTCTGGCTGTAGGCAAACTGCAGCAGTGGCTATTAATGTTTCACAACATAGTGTATCTGTGTCTCGGTCTCAGTTCTTTTCTTTTTTTTTTATTCAAGGGCACACAGAAAGAGGAAAGTGTGGGAGGGGTTTGGTGGAGGGTTGGGTGTTCAGACACAGACAATATTTCCCCCATCTCTCGTGCCTCAATGCTTCAGTGCTCGCCAGACTCAATCACATGTGCAGTGTGCTTTCATGAATTAATAACGGGCACTTTGGAGGCCTGGCAGGAACATGGTGACCACACGCTGATGGAAGTTTAATGAGCAGCACAGGGACTTCGCTGCCATGGCACCGGCGGGTCTCTCAGCGCACTAGGCCATGTCCCCGGCCCTCCCCACAGAGCCACAGTGTTTGGGCTCTCATTACCTAGATAAATATATCTGCCCTCTGGATCAGCCCGCAGGCCCTACTTCCTCCTCCCTCCCCCCCCCAAGAGATGCTATCACAGCCCTGATTACACTGCCCTGCCCTTGGGACAATGGCTGGGAAGGAATCACAAGAACACAAACATCAATCTCAATTCACTCTTCTGCTAAGTATCAGACCCTTACACACCAGCGGCTCAGCCACAAGCCTGTCGGGTTCAGGACTGTCCAGGCAGAAATCACTAAGAACTGTGAATGGAGCGAGATTCAATGGTGTTTCCAGTTGACAATTATCTAAATCGGGTCACATTTGGATTCAAGCAGTAGCACTGGGTAATTACTGAGGGCAGTGGCTAAGAGTGTACCTCCCCTCCCTCCTACTCTCTCCCAACGTCTATCTTTCTCTTCGTTGCTATCCAGGCTCTCCGGGGACTGCCCACTGATGAGTCTCTGAGATGCAACACGCTCATTGATTTAAGGCTCGCCACAGGCATTGATTTGAAATGGCTAGGTAGCAGGGAGCAGAGCATCCTGCCGGTCCTAATGACTAGATCAAATGCATCACACCTCCTCAACTGGCCAGTCTAATGCTAACTGCATTCCAGACCAAATACAACCACACAACTAATTCACTTTTTCTCACTTCAATCTGTGATTTATTTCTTCTTCAGTTCAATGCAAAGGATGCAATATGATTGCTAATTTAGTTTGAAAGGAATGTAGATAAATCCTGTTCTTATTCCTCAAGTGTGAGAATTGAATAGAAAGGAATAATAACATATACGATCTATGCTATTTATTGGTTTGTTTCTCAGCAAGATTACAGAATAACTGATCAGAATTGTGTTGACATGGCAAACTATGGTATCAGTCTTTGTGGAGGATGCAGAAAAGCCCTTTCAGGATGAGGGTACTTTCATATGTTGATTTCATGTTTGAATTATCACAGGAAATTCTATTTATAAGAAATGGGAATAAAATACTCTTTGCAGAAGCTGTAAGTGTGACAGCAAATAAAAGAAGGATGCCTAAACAGCACCATTAAAAGAAAATAATTCTCCTTCAGACCATCACATTTAGCAATAGTGACTATTAGTGGGCAAATCAAAGCACTTTCCATTAATATTTTGGTTCTGTCTGAATGAAACTATGAGGAACATTAACATAAAAGTGAGCTAATTATGAGCCAATGAATGGCATCACTTTCACACAGAGATGAAACCAGTGTTTTAACAAATCCATATACACAAAAGGTTTAGTTTTTATTTTTTTCTCAATGTTATTCAAAAATTTCCACAGTCAGCCTTATTTGTTTGTTTTGTTCAATTAGCAACCCCAAACTAAACAATAAATGACTTAGAATACAACAAATCAGCACATCACTGGGACATTTGTAGGAAAAATAAGACATTTTCAAAAGTATGTCAAGATGATTAAGAGGTTCATTTAATGTTGATGGACTATTTAGTTTATTGAACGTTTCAGCTTAATGGGCCCCAATTACTCACCTTTCTAATTAACATATGGCACAACACATGGACAAAGACTGCAACAAGTAAAAATCAGCTCCATATCCATATCAACAAAATCCAACTTAAAAGGCTTGCTCAGCTGGTTTAGCAACAATGAGCACTTAAAGAAATAAGAAAAAAAACATTAAGAAATCAAGCAGCAAAAGCATTTTTATTTCTTGTCAAAACCTTTTAACTCAAAACCTCAAAAACTCTCCCAAATTGACCATTTAGTTTTTGGTGGATTTGGTGTGTTTTGGAAAAATCAGCTAACCTCAAGCACAGTTGAATCAGGGCCTTTTAACTCCTTCCATACTTTCAGAGTCTGTTCCGCCTGCCTTAAATGATGCCACATAAAGTCATTTACTAGAAACCTTGTAGCTTTACCTGGAAAGATTTATACAACATTTTGATACACACTTCAGGACTTCCTGAGATCTGCGAACAACTTCCAGTAGCCTATGTCTAAAATTTGTTTCCCATTTACAACAATGCTAATGAAGAACCCATAATATAAGAATTCTCAATCGCACATACTTTGAGTACTTTCGGTACACTGTCAGACTTTTTTGGACTTTTTCCTGTATTGATTGTTTTTACACGTATGTAAAACATTTAGATACGTCTTTTACAACTGTTCAAAATCAGACGTGCACATAAATATATCTCAGAGGTCTGTTGGTGCCATTTGTATTCAAAGAGTAACTGATGGCTTTGGAGGGAAATGTAATATGCACTTGTAATGAAATGGAAGGGCCTCCTTGAATTCCCCGGTGTGAAGAAGTCTCTTCGTTTTCTTGCCTCTTGCACCTCTTGCTCTCATGTTTATATAACAGTATAGTCTCAATCATTCTCTCCAGCTGGTTGAAGGTTACCAGGGGCAAGAGGGTAACAAATGGGCTCTGCGCACCATCTGAGAGCTAGCAAGCTGAAGGCTGGATAATGGCCTGTCATAATGGACAATATAGGCAGAACCCTCCTGAGACCAGGATACCAAAGAACAAGTAGGCTGAATTATTCATGGTTACCATGGCGGCCCGCACAGCTGCATTACATTAGGCTCTTCATTAGCCGTGCCGTATTCTACAAAAAGCTTGAAACTAAAATATGACCAATATCTCCCATTGAGAGAAGACATTATCGTAAGCTCTCAAGGGGGTTTATTCCTGCTTAAATGTGCTTGAGTGCTGACCTTCCTCACCACAGTAATAATGTGGTGGGGATTAAAATGTGATTCCATCCACGACAAGAGCTTCTCATGCTTATTCTAATGATGGCTGCACTGTGACAGCTTGGCTACGTCTGACACTGCAGTCATTTCCTACTAATAAGACACTTAACACAGGGCCTCTTGCTCCTCTCCTCTCTTGAATACTGCAATGAGGTAGACACAAGTAGCTGAGGGAAAATTGCACTCAGGGTTATATTTGCTTTTCACCTATGTGTACAAATTTCTGGTTCAGATGACATTTACAAGATAATATCTCAAGTGGTATAGCACTTTCTATATTATGAAAAGTTGTGTGTTTCTGTATTCATCAAAACATCAGATGAGATTTGGTTTTTGCCATAAATTTCAGAACAAATTCAGAAAAAAAAACGTCACCATATTTATGACTGAGATGAGGCAATTTAATCTCAGCACTATGCAGTAATTCAAGCCAATATTTAGTTTAAACATCCAGAGATTTCAAAGCTTTTCAGCCAAATGCTTAATCTTTGCTGAGTTGTTGTCAAGTCAAAATATGAAAAGTTGTTGCTTTCTGTAATCTAAATGAATTATGTTGTGATATCAAAGTGCCAAACCTTACAGCTGAGACAACAGTGTTAGTGACAGGTGGATGGCTCATGTAGCTTTGAAACAGGACTGCCAATGTATCTAATTCACAATTTGAGTGTGTCATTTTTGTTCAAATGTACAACCACTGCCACAAGGGCTCAGAAACACATAAATAACACATAAATCAAAATGAACTATTTGTCTTTCAAATATGCAGAAATTTCTTTTAATTGGCCCATTGGACTATTTTGTTGCATGTCCACAATGATGAAGTCTCACTTGTGAGCAGCAGCGTTTATTTAATTAACTACACGTCAATAAAATGCTGAAATCGCTGAACAAATCAGAAAATTCAAAACAAACCATATGTAGATTTTCAATGCAGTAGCTTTGCATCTTTGCAATAAATTAATATTTGTTTTTTAAAACAATCAAATAGATAATCCCCCCCAAAAAACAGTCTGATGAATATTGCAGTGTAACTCATGTCACCAGCCAAAAACAGATTTCTTAAACATTGTTAAACCTTTGTGAATGACACTTCGTGATTCAGTTTTGGTACCATTCTCCCTAAATTTTGTGCTTTGTGATCTGTGCATCATTTATTGAAAAGCAGTGAAATCCAATGAAAGTAGCCTTCTAAAGCTGAAGGATTTCCTCGAAAACTTGACAAAATTGCTACTCTCCACTATAACATTTAAATCTCAGCCTCTCTGGAGGCAGTCATAATCAAAGAAAGCTCATTTGATAAAAAAAAGCTTTGATTGTAAGTTATTTACTTGACCTTTATTGCAGAGTAGGATCTGAAGTACCTACCATTCAGTTTTCCATTTGTTTAGTGGGTTTGGATATTTGTTTAATATGTGTGAAAATGTGCCATCTTAGCTTGAATGCCTGACATCCCTGTCATAGCCATAAACGCCCCCCTATCAGTAACCTCAGTTAGTGACTTTTGGTAGATTTTTACACTTTTCCAACTCCTTTACTGACTTTCTTTCTTAGGCTCTTTATTTTTGTAGAAGCACAAATAGTGAAAAAAAAGAAAGAATTTAGAATAAAAGAAAAAAATTGTCTGCTGGACTTCATCCAGAAAACCAGGCAATTTCTTCCCCTAAGTAGGCACACATCTATGGCAGGTAACAGCAGCACTTATGAGCCATTTTTACATGCACAGTGTTGTTCTTACGATCACTTGGACAAAATAATTGGAAGACAGTCTTCCCACAAACATAATACTTTATGTTTGGGAGATTATTTTTGCACTTAGATACAACCAAAATAATGCTGCAGTTGCCCCGGCTCTGTAAGAGAAATAAAGTCTGAATGGGTTAAATAGATCTGCATCAGGCAACAATCACAAAAATGTACTTTTGGACTTTTCACTCAAGACCACAAATATTTTACCCAGGGTGAAGCCCTGATTTGATGTGATTTAAAACATAAGCACATATGAATACATAAATTAATAAATCAATTAAATTTGAGTCATCAAACTCATCATCATTAGGCTTGATTCTTGGGGCACCATGAATACTCACTCAATCTTTCATGTCAAGCCATCAGACTGTTGACGTTTGAGCCTGAGCCAAACTGACAAAGCAACCAATGTCAAGCAACATATCATTAAGATTGTATAGATGACTAATTTAAGCAGGAACTGTGACATGTAAAAACATCCTGATTGTAAATTAAATTCAAATTAGACATGATGTGCTATTTCATAAGCCCAATCAAACATTCAACATGCTAACGTGTTGGGCAAATTTGTAACAAAGGACATTAAAGTGAAATTATGAGAGCTGCTTGCACCTTCCAGTAGCAACAAGTAAAGACATGAATGTTTGTATGTCAGCTCTGCCCTATTCCAGCTATTGACTATTGGCACACACACTCCATCATTTATTCATAGGGAGCAGTCTGTCAGAGCAGGAGGGCTCATGTTGGTCACTCTGCCTCTAAGCCTGCAGCTCTGGGTCATATGACCTGAAGAGTCAAAGTGACCTCTCATATGGCTTTAAATTACAACAAGCATCTCATTTTACAGCCACAAAGCCTGTTTTAATTGAAGGATCTGGTGAGATATTTGGCACTAAAACAGTACACGCATGCGCATACTTGTCTTAACTGTGCACACACACACACACAGATAAAGACTAACTTTAACAGGGAAGCAAAATGATTAGCGCTGCTGAAACACGAGATGTTATTAAAAAGTCAATACATTGTCATCATAAAAGAAGATTGTTCCCTCAAAGTGAATATATTGATCCATTCATGCGCTTACTGGTCATCGACCCAACTAGTAATTTTCTGCCAAATAGATCTGACATGAGTTTTTTATTTCACAGTGACCTGTATCCTTTACTGTCAATGAGATAATGCTTCCACACTAAAATGACCATAGTTACTATTTAAGCTGGTCAAAGGTCACCTTTAGATAAAAACTGGCTTCCGACATTCACTTAAAAGAAGTATGACTGAACTTTGGCGGATTTTCTTAGTGAAGCGCCCCTTAACAACTACTAATTCACCATCCATTATGCATCCTATCCGTACTTTGAGTTCTCTCAAATCAGTCAAAGTCAGTCCGATGTTGACTCTTATGTCTTGCTCTCTCCCTTTCTCTTTTTCTTTTCCTCTCTTCCTTAGATAATGTGTTTCTTTGCTGAATCAGCGACGGTGCACATTTAAAACGGCGAGTGTATTGATATTCAATTGCTAGCATGTGATGCGGTGCATAAAGCAAATGTTTGTGGCATGCTTTGGTAAAAATGCAACAGTTCAATACAACAGCTCCTTTTTCCACCATGAATTTCCCCCTCCATTCACATTAAAGAACACCATTACATAGTCAAATTCTGCTCTCTGACTCCAAAATTTCCAGATCATAGGGCGATAGAGCATCTGCACCTGAACAAAAACTCCGCCTTCAAGCACCTCTATTGCTGATTAATGTTCCCATCATTAAAACCCAAGGTAAAAAAGTAATAAAAGAACAATTGTTCCATTTAATGCAAGTGTCCCAGAAAGCCATGCGCAATTATGAGCATGGCTCTGAAAACGGTAGAAGATGGAATGCAGCAATTACTGTTATTAAGCGCACCTGTGATTCTCTTGTTATAGAACATCAGAGAGCACACTCTGCATAAGGTCAGCATTTTCCTAATGCGTGTGTACATGGGGCTTCACATTGTTATGTGTTTTAATTAATGGAAAAACCTAGGACAGGGAAAATTTTAACAGTTTTTTTTTTAAAGCAAAAGAGAAAATTTCACAATAATATCAAATAGCCTATAATGTTTTTACACCAAAATTTGAACAGATTAAACATAGGTACACCTACTGAAACAAAACAATTAAAACCTTTCTTATTGGGTTTATCATCAGCAGTCTGAAGGCTAAAACTTAATGGTCTAGAATCCTTCTACCCTACAGAGGACAGGCCTGTTACAACCTGAAAGGACGTATTTCACTGTCCTCTGTTCCTGACAGTCCCAACTCTCTGAGATAGTTTACTGCTTTTGATTGGACAGTGGATGTATGAGAATAAGCTTCCAGCTGTCTTGACAACAGGTTAGAAAAGCAAGATTGTGAAGATTCTATGTACACCCAGGTTTTACATCCCCATGGGAGCCAAGTCACCTAAAACCTGCATCCCCTACAGTCATTTGATGCAGGACAGAATGCAGATAAAGTACTTTCACATTGCACTAAAGAGCCAGATGTTAGCAGGCATTAGCAGGTCTTTTTTTAACATGCGTGATTCAGACAAAATGGAACAATGATATGTTTTATTGCTATGTAGGACAAGCCATGATATAACACTTTGTTTTACCTACAATGAGGGGGGGTCTGAAGAGTAAAGAAAAACTGAATGGGAAAGCAAGGCTTCATCAATTAGGTTTGTCTTTAAAAGGCAAAGAGCAAAAAGCTCTTGAGCTGTCCGATCACATGATGCCTTGTGCTAAGCGACTGTGGACTTCAACCTCCTGTATTTGCACTAACCTCGGTGGCAGGCTGTGTTTCTTAGAAACAATGCATTATTTAATTGGATATTTCTTAGAGGTAATGCAATGCAGACCAAGTCATAAGAGAGACCTTGAAGATTTATGTTTGCTTAATCCCTTGAATTTGTGTAGGCTGTGTGATTCAGCAACGCACTGGAGCAAAACCCAATCATCTGAAAAAAGAAAAATGCCTTCTTTAATATTTATAATCCCTTTTGAACTGTAAACTCCATCTGTAGTTTAAAGTGATGACTCATTCAAAGCATAATCTTAATCCTTTTTTACGCAGCTTAGTTCTGAAACCAAAGGGAACATGGGGGAAATTGAAAGCTGCCATCTATGCAATAAACCAGAAACAAATAAAACGAGAAGGGAAAAATCTCATTCTCATACAAGGGCAGTAATGCTGTTAATCTGTATTCATCAACACAATATGCTGGAAAAAATAACACCAAAGATCTTTGGAAACTAGAATCTGTAAAATGTTGAAAAATATATAAATCTTGATAGGACAACATTGATCTTCAGCTGTGGGTCATCAGGAATTCATTTCCTGTATTTTGTGCAAATGGAAAACCATAGCAAATATTGGCAATTAAGTATTTTAAGTAGACTGTTACTTTCAGGTTAATCAGTCAAATTATTTTTGCTACCTAGCAGACTAGAGACTGCATTGTGGTTCAGCAGACTCATTTATCAAGCACATCTGCTGTCTGAAGGCGGTATAAAACACACACAAAGCTATTTACTGCCCTCATAAATGCAAATGACCAGATGAAGCCTTGAAAATAACCTACTGTCACTGAGGCAGATTGCAGTTCATGCAACACTTAAATGTCTCAAATGTGTCTTGAGTGACTATTTAGATGACAACTTTCCTGCTGTGCATGCAAATAACTACTCACACAGTCTCTTTTCCACAGACCAGTGCCAACATTACACATCAAAGGTCTTCAGTGGCAGCTTGACTAACAAGCTCTTTGTTGCAGGACTTCTTTACTGCATTGCACGATGAACAGTCTTGTGTACTACATCAGAAATATACAACAGATAGTGGACATTATGGTTCCCTATGAAAAAAGGCCACTTGCAAGATGTGACTTAAGCAACTGAAAGATAAAGTAGAAATTAGACTAAAATCTTCCAGTACTTTTTGCCACCTCTTTCAATCTCCTCAAGGGACTTTCAAGAACCTAAAACGATTTCTTCAGATCATGGCTGATTGCATTTCCACCGCCAACTAAAGTCTCAAAAATATCAGGCAAATAAGTCTATACTATGTTTGTACTTATTGTTGTATTAAAGCTGCAGGCCTGTGTTATCAGTGAGGCTGAGGAATAGTGCAAAAACACAGCCAAGTCAAACTGAAATGGAGCTGGTGTGCACCTCAGCCACAATCACTCAAAATCTGGCAATGTGACACCTTCCTACAAAGCTGTGCAGAAGTGATAGCATTTTTATTTGGGATTTAGAATGTAGCCACTATGAATAAATGTAATGATACCGTAACCCTGATTTCTTATTGGGTAGTGAAAATGTGTGAGCAATAACTTAAGTTACAATACCTTATTTGTATTTGTTTTTTTAATTTTTATCTTTTAAACAATTCTGTATAGAAACTTGTCAGACTTGAGCGAAGCAATTAGTAGTTCTAGACATTATTTCCAAATGTCATCTCTGTAGACTTAACCTAACCTAACTTAACCAAACCTAAGGATGAATTGATGATCTTCTCTGCATGTTTTCACTCTGCTTTGTGTGGTGATGAATGCAGCACTGGGAGTTATTGATGGGTTAATTAGCAGTGAGAGCTCATCTCATTAGACAGTGAATGACATCAATGCTGAGTCTACAACATGCTCTCAGAGCCCTGATAACACATTCCTCCACAGAGCTGCCTCAGCAGCTCTCCATATTTATTGGTCTGTTTATAGATAGTGACACACATCATTACACCCTTGCCTCTATCGTACTACAGTATTCTAAATATAAACTTATAAAGTGACACTGTAGGTCATTCTGTCACATCTTGTGTCTTTCTATATTCCTAATGGAACAATTTTGTCTTAGTACAGGAGCAGCATTCTAGCACATTTCTATTTTTCTTTATTGCTAATGAGTTTTTGTAAGGAAACAATCAGAAACCATTAGTAGCAAGTTATGGATGGGAGTTAGAGCTGTTTCTTACTTCATGCAGACTATGCAAATGCATAAGCCAATAGGGGTCCCCAAAGCTGAATGTCCAGCCTTATCTGAGAAGAATTAAGATTACTCGTCTTTATTCCGTATATTCTTAACCTTCATATTATGTTAAGGGTCAATTTGACCCATTTTAGTTTTTGTGCTGACCAAAGTACTGGTTATCCTTTGTTCTTCTTCATGAAAGTTTGT